>JAVKLA010000039.1:18455956-18480758 GCA_034782735.1 Sagittarius serpentarius | reverse complement strand
GGCGGGCGGGGGGCGCGCGCCGAAGCCTTAGGTGTAGAACGTTTCAACTTGGTAAGATTAAAATACTACAGCGGTAGCCCAGAAATTTGTGCAGGATTCGAGTATGTGATATCAAAAGGTATCACATTCCCACTTGTGACAGCCATCCCCATTTCATGTTCCCTCCACCCCTTTTTTGGCTTCTCAAAGCCCCCTGTGCAGCTTTTGCAAGTCACTCGTTCATCAGCCTCTGCAACAGCCGTCTCTCTTTTCCAAGGTTATCTATAAGGTGAACTTAAAAGCAAATGTAATAACTATGGAACCGCCGAATTGCAAGCCTGAGACTCCCGTATTCTCAGAAGTTCAGTAAGAGATGAAACTCCGTAATCCAAGCATATTTGTTTGGGAATTCCTGGAGCATTAGGTCCCAAATTAAAAAATATACTTAGGTGCCTTTCTCTTATTTTGAATCTTACGTTCTTGTGGCATTTAGGGTAATATCAACATCCTTTTCTTGGGGATGGGATGACAAACGTCCTCCAGAACCAGTTGTTACGTGTGTAAGAATTAAAACTTCCTCTGAATTCCTAGAAAAATGATTTGCCTGCCTTACAGTAAAATTAATGACCTGAACAATTTAATTTGTTAATATATGGAATCCTCAAAGCTGGAGCTTTTATCGTCTTCAACTAGACCTGTAGGACAAGAACACTTTTTAAGAGCATGGCTATAAATACAAACTTTGGACGTCAGCTACCAACTGGCATTATAAAATAATGACCTTTTTCAGCTAGGAAGACCTTACGACCTCTTAGACTTTGGGGCTGTGTGCTGAGTAGATAGGGTCTTCAGAGATGACAGTGAAGCAGAAACAAGATGATATACTTAATCATATTCAAAAAAGCGTGATCACCTCCAGCACCTCACAGCAAGCGCTGTTACAGTATAAATTCAGTCAAGACAAAAGGGGCTATCTGTACTCTTACTTTGGCTCACAGTTTGAGCTTACACTGGAAATCAAAATTTTTGACAGCCCCCTTGTTCAAGTTCAGCACAAGTTGGGAATGAGACAACTGGACCGATCATCAGCTGGGGAAACTTTTACACACTAAGTGGAAAAAAGACTGGTGTGAAACTACTGCTGCCCCAGAAGCTGTACGGACGCAGTCCCTGGCCTGGCTCATTCCTTCCAAACCAAGCCACCCAGTCTGACAATCTCGTTCATGTTCTCAGATCTCACCCCTACCTACGGCACTACAATAGGGATTCATGCACTACAGGTGATCTGTGACCGTTCCCATGTTGCCCAGAGTTTGCTGTGGATGGGAGACAAAATATGCATGAGATGAGGTGAAAAGTTTGAGTTTTGCCCCAACCACATGCAACTCAGACCCAGCTAGGCAAACTGCTCACGTGCAGAGCAGAAACAAAAGCACACGGGATCGAGCATTACCTAAGCCCATGTGCAGTCTTGGCTACTAAGGCAGAATACACACAGCCAAGAAAGTTGTTGTCTGTATCATCAGTTACTTGTTTATTATGACATGAATTTTTTTGACATCTACTAACTAAAAAACTTAAAACCAGTGTTAGTGAGGATATGCACATCGGTATTCTCTCAGTATGTTCTCTCTTCTCCAAGGACTACGTCTAGCTAATGGACGTGGCAACATCCCAGCCCCCTGTGCTCCTGTCAGTCTGGAGCGCCGGTTACAGAAGAAACATTGATTTGGACGACTGCAGTACGTTTTTAGTTAGCCAGCAACCAGATTGCTTTGGGTACTGGATTTTATGCATTACTTTCAAATCAGTGTAGCTAGATTAAATTAGTTTAGGAATAGAAGAGATAATGAATACCATACAAGTGTGGACTTCTAAATTATTTTAAGAATTACAGTTGATCCACAGTAATTTCTCAGTCCCTTGTTGCAAGAAGCATGTGGGACATGTATTCAATCCCTTTTCTTTGGTATTATTTCAATCTTCAGCTTCTGTTTGCAGCCCCATAATGGAACTCTCTGAAAACAGCTGAGTTGGAAATATAAAAAAGAAAGATGATCATGTGTGAAAAGTGCTAAAACTGTTGAAAAAACAAACTTAAATTTGACAGATAACCTTAATGTATAGAAATACGATGATTAAAGATAGAAAGTGATTGAAAATATATTCCCCCCCCCCCCGCAAATTTACAGTCTGCTAGAAGACAAAAAATAGCTTCTATATTGTTAGATGAGAGGGAACTTCTGGATCTTTTTGTTAAATATGGATCTTTTTTTCTTTCTTTGTGAAAAGGGGTCTTGGAAGTTGGGGCCTGTAATATTAGGGCAGTTAAACGACAGTGAGTAAAGAAACCTGCATGTTCTTATCACTTATCTTTCCTCTCTTTCAGCTTAATTCTGATGAGTTTCCGTTAGCTTTTCAGGGCTCAGCCCAGCTGACTTCTTCTATTTCTCAGTCTGCTGAAAAGGGGATTCTTCTGTTACCCACAAGCCCCTTTTCTCTATCAGAATGCGCAGCAAGACCTCTCCTGGCATCTTACACTCCTATTCCGAAAGGGCTTGTCAGGTTACAAGACGACACGCACCAAGTCATCACATCTCCTTTTTCTGCGCCTCCAGCTTGGAAGAAGGTTTATGCCGCAACAGTAGTCTGTTTTTCTTTGCATTGTTTTTCCTATTTATTCGTGTTGTGTTTCTGCCACAGTGACTTATATTTGTGCAACTGATGGTATTGTCTCACCCACCTTCCTGCTGCCAGCAGGAAAGGAATTAATGCTTGGCTCTGATGGCTGCTGGTGAGTTTGTAAGGCTAAACACTTTGGGTTTATTTAACTGGATTTTATTCTTCTGTTCTGTCCTCTAGGATTGGCATTAATACCCCACAGGCAAATGAAATGCAGTGTTCTATAACTACTTATTTGCCATGTGATTTATTTGCTACATAAATGTTTTTCATTCTTCTCTACTTCTCAGCAAGCTATTCACCAGATTTTTGTTGTTGCTGTTGAGAAATAAAAAAATGTTGCGTACTACAAAGTCTCCAAAAAATCTCTTTTTCGATTGCATAGAATAGGTAAGGGCATGTGGAGAGAAGGGGAAAAAGGAGGATTTCACCCACTGCAAATTCCTCGGACCGCTCCGAGCCCACCTGGGAAATGAAGGGGCTGAAGTCTCCCTCTCGGTGTGCAATTCGGTTAGGCTGCCCCCGCTGGCATTTCCTAGGTGATTACTGTGACCACCAGTTCCTTAGTTATTCTGAGCAGACGTTTCTTAATTTCCAGCTACTGCTTTTTGAATAAATAATTACAAATTCAGTGGGGGACACAGACAGAAAAAATGCTAACTGTCTTGCTGGTAAAGAGTCTCAAGATAGGTCTTGGGATACCCAGATTAAAAGCTCTAAAGCAACAAATATTTAATTACTTTATATATAGCACAACAACGATTACAAAGAAGTATGGAAAGGACCAACTCCAGAGTAGCAATACAGCATGATGCTAGCTACTGGGATGTGAGAGACTTCTAATCTAATTCATATCAGAGACTTTGGGCTTGAAATAATCAAAACCTTCTGAGAAAAACTGCAAAATAATCCGAAGAGCTTTATCCTTTTCCCTCTAGTGTAAGATGGGATAAGATGCTTGCTTGAACCAGACAGTACGCATGAAGTAAGCTAATAACAAACAAAAAACCCCAGGTGATTTTGATCTCTTTCCTTCTCTGCTTAATCCCATTACCCAGTTCCCTTTCTCCATTGACTGGAATACCAACAACTTTAACTCAGATGCGGTTTATAAGCCATTTCCACCCAGTGCGTCCCCATCTTACTGGTTTTGTGTTGTCCACGAAGTTCAGCTTTTGGCAAAGCAGTGCCAACTCACTCGTGCTGAGTCCCCAGAAACACCCCCAGAGCCCTCTGCGATGCTGCAGGTGGCACCGTGACGCAGGAGGGTACAAGTGGCGTTGCTGTTTTCAGCCAAAACAGAGCAGCAGAAGAAGAGACTGTCCATGGCACTTCTGCTGATCTCCCAGCCAAGGGGCTCTGTCCTAGCAAGGGCATCGATACAACTGTCCCCAAGTTGATTTGACAACAGAAGAGGACAGGGATGCAGGACTTGTTTCAAGTTTAAGGTCTTTTGTGTTCGTAGCTGACAGGCTGAAGAGAACTGCACCACAGGCAGCAGAAATGGGTCAAGCACTGGTGATGGGACATCACACTGTGAAGAAAAGCACTGAAGGAGAGAATCTTTAACATATTTTTTTTTTAAAGTGTCTTTTTTTAATTCAGAAGTGTGATTAGAGATTGAACAGTTGCTTCTAAGGTGACACCGTGGAAAGGCTTCCTAAGGATTAGGCAAGAGACACACAAACACAAAAGAGAAAGGTTAAAAAAGAAGAAAACATTTCTCTAGAGGATCTCGGCAATGTTGAATAACACAGGAGAACAGTAAACAGAAATAACAATAATTCATAACATAAGACAATGAAATGAAAAGAGGCAATTCTTCAGTAGCCATATGATATACAACACTGGAAACAAGTAAAAATCAAGGTGAAGTGAAAAAAGGTGCCATTAGTATGGATTAAGAATTAAAAATATACCCTAGAAACTACACATGCACACAAAATGTCATTTCTTACGATGAATAGGTAAGACTCCCTTCTAACTCAAAGAGCTACTTTTATTACCAGAGAGGAAACCTTTGGAATACTTTGAAAAGCTCAGAACACCTAATTTATCTTTTCTGTTAAAGCTACAAATCCTGACAGTCCAGCAGAGGGTAACCAAAGATTCAAGCCTTTTAATTATTCAAAGAAATTAAAAGATGGTAAGCCTGTCATCTTTGACAAAGAGAAGCCAAGGGAAGATCAGCAAGACAAACTGTTCCAAAGCGAATAAAAAGGCAAATTGTTAAAAGTGCACTGCAGCCAGCATCAAAAAAAGATGAAGACAACTAAAGAAAACACAGGAAAAATAAGACATAAACCTGAAAAATAGTCAGGATGGCACAGGAATATAAGCAAAATGCATACTCTGTAGGGCTAATGTGGTAGAAAGTGAACAGGAGGTGCCAGAGCACGGCCAGTGCATTAAATCCCGACATCTACTCAGTAATGGCCCTAACCTCCGCTGCCGGGCTTTAACAGACGGGCTATTGCATCGCCTTTCACCATGGGAAACGTCTCTTGCCACTGCCGTGCGGCAGTCATCCCCGTTCCCCAGCATTTATCCTAACAACAGTATCTATCACTAGTTACTGTGGTTTTGTTATTACCAGAACTGCTGGTTTTCCAGACTTTTTTTAACTCTGCAGTTTCACAATTCCTTTTGTCCACCGGAGAAATGTTTACAAAGGGAAAAGACAGTCTGAGGGAGTCCTTCCCAAAGACAGAGAGAATGAAAAAGCTTTAGGAACAAATGCAAGGAAAGGACTTGCATCCTTCTGCTTTCTTCAGAGAGTGCAGAAGGAACTCCTCAACAAGAAAATTGTAAAATTAACAGGTTTGGAATACGAAAAAAGTTTTGGAAAAGCTAATGGAGAAAAAACAGTATCTTAACTAAAAAGGAGCCACCTTATCTTCAAATTCTTCAAATGTCACCATGATTTGGTTACAGATGATTTAGGACAAATACAATTTTAAAGTGAATTCCTTCTGGAAAAAAGTTTGACAAGTTTGAATAAAAGGGAAATAACTTTTGAATTACAAGTAATTATGGTTTTAGTTATTGAGATTTTTAACTACAATGTGTTTTTCTCTCTGCTTCTAAACTGAAGATTACTTTGTTCAAAAGCACTGTGTTAAATTTAAGATCAGCAATGACAAGACCAGTGCTCCAAACTCACTTAGGCATTTCAGAATAGACATGGCTCTGATGTGGCTGTATTCCTCTAATGTGTATTCCTCTTCATTTCAGTTTTAAAACAGTGAAAAAAATGTTTCATTTTCTTAAATACACACATTATAAAAACTTGCATAATGGCATCACCAGTGAGGAAAGCGGAAAAGCTGAAAAAAACTACATGTTTAAGAACACCAAAATTCACTCGTGAATGGCATCGACACGCATACAGGTTTTGGACTGATTTCCTGCCATTGAAATAAGCAGACCAGCTTTCACCCCTGCTTCACAGGACAGCACAGAAGGCATGACGAAGTTAAGGTCTTACATAGACCCTTCTTCCCTGTCTTTTCACTGTCTATGCATATGTCTTTATATGAAGGGCTGACTGAAGCACCATTTTCCAGAATACTGCTTTTTTCCATTTACCTGAACCTACAGAAAATCACCTTTGATGGAGATTTTCCCCTTTCAAATTCACGCAGAGGAAGTCAAGAAAACTTTCCACTGCTTAAGCCACCCAGCAGTTTACAAAAGGGGATCTAGGGTTTAATTTAAAAAAACTTGCTGAGCAATTTATATTCTTTTGCTAGCCAGTAACATAAGTAAGAATGTATTCCCTATAATTATTTCAAAAAATAATTTCTTAGGGCTTGATTTCCAATTCAATCCAACAATAAATCTAGTAAGAAATTTATGTGACTTAATTTAAAGCATCTAATTGAATGATTTAGCTTTGTGTAAATGTAATGAGCCATTTCATAAAATCAATAACATTGTAAAGTATAAACTAAATTATTATAAATGAGGGCAATAAAAAAAGAACTCCTCTGTATTAGGAAGGGTGACACTTGATTAATGGGTTATTATTGTAGGTTGCAATAGAGCAGGCAGAAGATACTGGGATGAAATTTTCAAAGGTACAAAGGTTTTCTGCCCAGCATGCATAGAGCATGTATGCTAGGAGTCTAACTTCCATAAACATAGTGGACATATTATCAAAACCGTCAGCTGTTAGCGTGCGACTCCGAAGTTCCGGTGCATGTCAGTCCACGTAGGCCTTGAAAATGCCTCCCCTCCCGCTCCTGACCCCACTGACCAATTTCCCTGCCTTGCTGTTTGAAACACACTTGCTTAAAACCCTCCTCAGACGTGCAGAGACGTGGAGGGATAGAGGTCGATGTGAGCTCCCTCTGCCTCCCCTTCAGACCGATCCCTCCGCAGCGTACAGCGCTCGCCAGCCGCGGTCCTGGCTCAGGCACGGTGCTGAGCACCGGCGCAGAGCTGCCTCCGACGTGACCGGAGGAGCGCACAGGCAGAAAGAGAGAGTCTCAGCCTACTTATACCTAAGTAAGCAATGCTGGCTTGTCTTTAAAAACATAAGTCTCTAATATATGAGTTTGACTGGAAAGCTACGTTCACACAACCACTGTTAGAACCTACTGGTCTGTATTTTCCGTGAATAAGATCTTAATAAATTCCAATACCTTCTTGCCAAATACTTGCTAATTTCCTTCTGTGAATGAGTAACACGTTTAGAATACTGTTATTTAGGCAAATTACTACTTTTAAACATTATTTGCTAACCAACAAAAATGAAGGGCTAAAAACCACTTACAAAAATGCACATTAAAGTGTGACAAGTACAGTTTACTTTGCACGCTTACAATATATTACACGTATCTGCCCACACAACCACGTACCTCCAGACTTCAAACACAATAAAAATAGAGTTACAAATCTATACTCCTGGGCCAAACTAATAACTCAACATTTAGAAATGCTGCATCTATTTTTCTTCTTTCCTCCACTAAAGTATAATATTCTCAGAAATTTTCAGAAAAGCTTAATGTTTAATTACATAGATGGAATTTCATTTGCAAACATGCAAAACAGTACCATATGCTTACACTGATACTTCACCGCATGCATAACAAAATTTTAATATATATTCATATATATATATCTCAATATATAGTATATGGGAATATATATATTCATGTCAATAATATGTTAACAAATTATACTGGCACATATTTCATATAAATACTTGTTATATAATACGTATTTTATGCAAAATACAATTATAATATGCAACAATATAAATATATAAATGCATCACAACCATATGGCATAATACAGATTATATATTTACTGTATATTAAATGTCATATATATGCATACATATTTCCAGTCAAAGCATAAGCAACTAATAAGCTGCTGAATTATATTTAGAATTGAAATACAACTATATTAAACAGTTATGTCTTGATCCTGATACAAGCAATTCATATGCTTACTCTACCCAATATCGACTTCAAACATGTAATCAATGAGATTCAGGATGTAGCTTTAGATACAGCCATTTTACAATCAAATGGGTATATTATCCTAAAAGTTTCATAAAATTTATTAGCAAAGACCTAGTATAAATACAATCTATAAGCACACTACATATCAGCATCACTGCCTATAATGAAAGAAGAGGACTGATTTATCTACCACTTTATATTGGTGTTACAAATGCTATTTTACACTGGAGACCCATATACTTAGAGAGTGTTACTTTTGCCTTATAACACCTTAAGAATTTAAAAAGTGTGATGTTAATTATACTAAATATTTGAAAATTTCTTTTAAATGCCAAGACCCATGATATTTATAAAATGCTATTTCTAGCGTCGTATGTGCAACAGCAACAGTATGCAGTTTTCCTGTGCTCTGCAAAATCACTCTCTTTAGTAACAATGAACAATTTTCCTTGGCCCACCTCTGAATGCCCTTTGAAGAAAATGCTTTTTATGAAAAAATTTAAAACTACAAATAGAGATTGAGAAAAAAAGTTTTATACTGGCGCTGTCTCATTTTCAGATTAGGGGAATAGCCACATACTTTATTAATTACAAGTGCTCATTGACTGGCTGGGCTAGAATAGCTGGAGGTATTTTGGCCTTAAAGTTAACGGCTTAGAGAAAGACATGAGAGGAAGCGTATCGTTTTCACTACGTAACAGAACGAAACAGGAACCTTTCCTTTGGTTTCTGTCAGTGATTCCACACGTGCAGGAACAATCTGAGGACACCCCGAATAAAGAAAAGGTAACACAAGAAATGCAAGAGGAAGCATAAGCAAGAAGAAAGATCTACTAAAATAAAACCCCACAGATTTCCACTGTATGGCAAAAAAATGCCAGGCCCTCCCCAGGCTTCAGATGCTCCACTCGGCTTCACTAAACCCAGCAGCAGCTATGGCCCTGCAGGACATGCAGCGGTTCATGCGAAAGGCATCGCAGTCCAGAACCGCACACACACACAATCCACCGCTTACGCCCAAGATTTTGGTTCTTGCATCAGGCCAGTATTTCTGACTTAAAACATATCCCAAAATGCAAACTATTACATGAGGTGGAAAAAAGCTGTGATTAAGAGACAAAAAGAATGCCACAGGCAGAAAGTGTCTCATTCCACAATCCTGCTTGGAAAGCACAGAGGAACACGAAAAGCGAAAACATAGGTCAGCCTCAGGCCCAACCAGATTAATAGAGGGAAACAATCAATGATCTGAAAAAGCTACGTGCAAAATCAAGCCACATGCTCACTGAGTTACAGATTTATAGCCAAATCCAGATCTTAAATTCACCTCTAAAACGGACAAATGATGGAGGGCAACACGTATTTTCCAAAGGCAACAGCAGCTCACCTACTATTATTTCTTAATACTGGAGGAAAGAGAGACATCTAGCTGCTAAAACAAAATTAGCAGGATACACCATAAACAGGATCACAGTTTAACAGCAGCACCCGAATGGGTCCTTGACCCTTGAACCGTGCTGGTGCGACAGTTCGTCCGTGCTGCAAACTGGGCAGGCACAACGCCATCCGCAAAAGCGGAGGCTTATGCAAGAGTGCCTGCGTCTAAAGCCAATGGATTTTCACCAGGGAAGATAAATAAAGGTAAGGGATTGCTCGTCTCTGAACTGGAACAGAGTGGCTTTCAGTCCAAAAACTAAAAGAAAGATTGCCTTCATTCACATGACTGATGATAGCCAGAAATCTAGCAGGAGAGAGGATGAAGAAAACATTTTTTATATTGCAGAGAATTTGACTGGTCTGTGGCGAGAGATAAGAAGAACCCGGTCAGCAGAGCACCTGAACACCAAGCAACAGGGGCAGTTTTGCTCAGTACGGGATACAGAAGTTAGGCAGGGAACAACAGGGAATGATTAATCAGGTCCTTGACAATTAAACTAAATATTTAAAGCACTCAGAAACAGGTTCCAGTGGGATTTCCTCCTGAGCTGAGGGTTTCCCGTTTTGCGTAAAGCAGTATTTCTTCCTGCCTTCACAAAGGTGTTGATCAGACGCTGCATTTTTCACTTGGGTCTCTCTCAACAAAACACAGCAACAAAATGCTAAAGAGGAGGCAGGCAGGGCACCTTCGCCGCCATCCAGCTGCGTGTGTGTGTGCAGAGGGAAGGAGGAGAGTGCAGTACTTCCATCCATACAAAAATACCCTTCCCTTTCACGCCCGATACATCAGGTACACGCAGGAAATGTAGCTATACTGTGTTATTTTTCACATACGCAACAGTTCTGTATAGTATCAGCTAATGCTAAAGTTTAATCAGTCTGATTTCCATCAGGGTGTCCTTGTCTCTGCCACTGATACAGTCTGCTCCGTGACCTTGATTCAGGATGCTGCTTAGGCATACAGTTTTTGAGATCTTCGTAAGAAATGATCCAGATTTGAATGCTAGGATTCAGGTCAACAATTTACTGTTACAGAGAATGTAAGTCAGAATTCTCCAAACAAATAAATATGCGTAATTTCTATCTATTTAAGGGACAGAATAGATCCATGAATGAACTATTATATACAAGCGGTGAGCATTTTAGTAGAATAGCTTTTTTCTAAAGCTGAAATGATGCACTTCTGTTGTCTACTTTAAAACCAGTACATTGACAAATTAACAGGCACAAAACAGAAAAAAATTCACACTTATCACCAGTGTCCTAGCAGAGTATCTCACATTTGCACATGCAATTGATGTCATAGAAGAATTTTAGCATTTTACTAGCTGATATGCCACCAGTCACAAAACTAATAAAAATTACTCTGCATTTCCACATATCGAGAGACATTACCAGCTGAACATTACGTACCAGCGATGCTCACTTCGGTTTAAATTGGATAATTCATAAACAGCACTATTCTTTCACCACACCTGAAATGCTTGCTGTAAAGCCTACCACCTGCATGTTCAACGAGGACTACAGAAAGATACTGAAGTTACCTTCTGCTGTTCATTTTCTCCCTTAATATCTACTTATCTAATGACATGCCTATCAGTGAAATGACCTGGCTCAGTGAGGCCTGCTCAGCACCGAAGCTGTGATGTGCCAACCAAAATTGCCTTAAAACCCCCCAGCAGTGCCATCCCTATCATCCATTGCTTGCAGTATCAAATGCCATGAGCGTCAATTCAATAACCAGGGCATGCAAATGATCCTCTCCGCAAACAAGGCACGGAAAGTGTCACATGGATATCTTGTGGAAAAAATCCCAGTTCGCATAATAGTGGGAAAAACTGTCCTCTCATCAACAATATTTGTAAAGCTTGTCAGCTTTGATTAGATGATGGAAGTGTGTTTAGATCAGTTACCAACGAGAAAGATCCCAACAACAGACTGTGAAGATCTAAAGATTCTATTTGTTATTTTTTCTTTAATAAAAATTGTCTCTTTGCAGCAGTAGATATTCCAAAGCCCCAGGCTCCGAACTGCCTTTCACAGATCTGAAGCTCCCTCTGAGATGAGGAAATCGGCATTACAGGTTTAGTACTGCTTTAAGTACCTCACAGATTTACTATTCCACCCACCTGCTCAACAAACTGCTGGAAGTAGGTAGATGTTTGTGACCTTTTCCAAAGTTTAGAATATCTGTTGTTTACAATGTCTCTATTCAATAATGACTTGAAAGGATTTTCCACATATGATGTATATTGGTACACTCTTAATCCACTCATGATTGTCAGGCTTGGCCCACTTAATAAGCTCTTACCTTCTAAGTTAGAATAAATAAATTAAAAAAAAAGGGTTCCTAAAAACCAGTTCGGTTGTCTCTAGTATTTAGGTAGCATGTGAGGAGGGGTTTTCAAGGATCAAATCTTTAGACATTATCTGTCTAGGTAGTCCCCACCATACACTTGGGGCCAAACAGCCTCTCAGTCTGAAAAGTTTGCAGGGAATGAGAGCGTGGGCCCGAGCACGTGGGAAGAGGAGAGGAGGAGGGAACAGACCACAGAGCTTCTCTTGGGCCAGCAGCAACAACCAACCTCCTACACTTTGAACCAGCACTGTAAAGGAGAAGGTGCCATAAAACACAGCATTCAACACATGAAATGAAATATGAAAAATTCATTAAAAGAAGGGGGCACTGCAGAGCTTACAATAATAGGTAAAATAGTCTTAGCTGTTTCAACTGAAATTCAGATCAGCAAAATAATGTACAACCATTAATTGATTTAACCTTGTAACTCTCCTCTGCACAAGGCTAAACATTGGTTTCAAATGGCTTGTAATTTAAGGATGTGCATAATTCAAATGAGTCAAAGCCCAGCAAAAACATATGAAGAGGCAGAAAGCATTTTGTCCCCAAGTGATTACACGGTGAAGGACAATTCCCCCTCTTTTACACAGTTCTACTATGGGTTTAAAGCTATGGTCAAGTGTAGAGCAGAGTATACATTAAGAAACAAAAAACAGAGCTTGAAAATTACTAAAATGCCAAAGACTATGAAAAATGTCACTGAAAGAGCAAAACTAGAACTCAAACACTCTTCACTCCCCAGTCCTGTGGCTGCAAAACACAGCTCCTTCTGTCTTCAGACGTAAGCTGCATTTCCTTACCTCAAGCAGAAAATAAGAATAAATAGGAGTTGGGGGGAAAAAATAAGAGAGGTAACTTGTCTAAGAGAGTTAAATGAGATGACTCTGGTCTATTTTCCTTTGTTATTCCATGCCTAATGAAGTGTCTGGGTAGTTGGAACAGCTCCTGCAGCATGATCTGATTGTTGTAGTTGCCTGTTTGTTTGCTGTGAGTTATTGTTTTATTTGGCTTTCATTTCTGAGCTGTTTCCCTGGTCTGTTGGGCAGACGGATGCTGCTGGATTGTGTTTATGAGCCTGTAAATGATTGGGGAGCTGTTGCTCTAACATAAGAGATTATGAGAGAGAGAGAGGGGTTGTGCTGTGCTAGGAAGAGCACAGACTGCTGCAGCATATGATGGTCTTTCTGTGTCCAAAACCCAAGGCAACATTTGAATGCACAACAAAGTGTGGATTTTTTTTTCCAAAAGCAAACTAGTCGGTCAGTGAAGTGAACTCTTACATATTACCCAATGTCCTTCATATCGAATAGCATGTTGACGGATTCAGCATGGTGAGTCATGTCAATACCTCCAATAGGCGCTTCTTGCAACTACTTATATCTGCCTGTGAAAAGTGTGATAAAGGGATCTCATCTTCACAACTGTAGCTTTTGGCTTCCTACTTAAGTTATAATCAATATTTTTGTTTATGCCAGAATATGACATCAATCACCTAACACCATGCTGAATAAATCAAATCTTTTGAAATGAAATTCTCATGCTTCACTGCAAGTAAGAAGAGTATTTCGTGAGAGTCCAGTACAAATCAGTCAAATACTTTCTGGACTGCAGGAGACATGCATTATTTTAGAAAAATTACTTGCCACTACTGGAAAAATTTGGACTTTTTAGTTTCATTTTCTTATTTCCTTAACCATTTTAAAGCCAGATGGCATATAGCATAATAGATACTAACAAAGTATTCTCATAACTAAGGAAGGGGGCAGGGGGAAACTGAGGGGGAGGAGAAAGATGTGTGCCTTCTACAAAAAAGGAATTGCAAATGCCAGATCACAAATTTGGCACATAAACCTTGAATCTTAATGTTCACCCAAGCTCTCCATTAGAAGGTAGCTTCTGACCTTTGGCTAAGGGAATTCAAAATCTGTAATAATACTGAGGGCTAAAAGATTGCCTTTTTAGTTCTCCTAACATTAGGTATTATTAATGAGTGCCTTTTGTGATTCTTTTAATGAATCCTGAGGGCTCAAAAAATTTCCTGAGGAATCTCTCTCCCAGGAAACATTTCATCCCAATGGTCCTTTTGAATAGCAAGGCAATATGCAATAAGTTTTCTTAGGGCTTATGCCCTGTGTTCTCATAGGGTTTATGCTACTATGCTTTGTAAAACAGCACATAAAAACAAACAGCACATAAAAACAAACAGATCAGCACAGAAACTATGTCATAAAACAAAGAAATTAACGTCATCATACAGAGGTCTTCAGGTACCACAATCCAGAACACCCAGTCATCACCTACTATACTGGAGGTAACTATGCTATTTCTTAGGTGGTTTACAATTTAACATTAAAGTTCCTCAAGAGCCTAGCCTTTTGGTTCTGTGTAGGCTGGGTCAAAGTAGTTGAAAATATGAAGTAACAAACAGTGACAAGGTTTATATCACAATTTCCTTCCTCAACTTCTATGAATAAAGCATTACTGCTTTAGCATACAAAGGCAGGTAGAGAGCCAAGGACCCTTCAATACACACCTCAGTAACCCTTTGGTCAAATCCTCACTTTCCTACACTGGCAATCTCACACAGCATCACTCAAGAGTTATTTGGACAGCTATTCCTCAGTCCTGTCAGCTAAGTGCTGGGAAAAGAAAAAACTATTCATGAGCAACAAAGAGCATCAACATACTGATAGCCAGCTGACTCAGTCTCTCCACGAAAGCTTCCCAACCCTGCTCGTAGGCATGGCAATAGAAGGAATTCCTGCTCTGATCTCCACTGGAGAACCTCTGAGGTTTTAAACATAATTGCTTAGCTCTGCTGCCTCCCAGAATAAAGCATTTCATTTAGTATTCCTGTTTGAGCCTGCAGCCATACTATCTGCATCACATGGTCAAAAATACTGAAACCAGCTGCAAGGTCTAAATGCATGAGCCTGTGTTATACTTGGTCTTGGTCCATTCCCTCCCACAGAATCCCTGGTCTAGGGAACACTTCAATATCCTCTGTGGGGCCAGGCACCATTAAGAGTTAAGACTAAAATGCACCTGCAAATTCAGTTGGATGGGCTCACTATAGTATCAGCCCCTTCCGTCAATAAATTCTGCTTCTGCAAATGATATTTCAGGCAGTCACTGGGAGACGGGTGACACAGTTGGTTTCACTGGCACAGCACACAAGGTTTTATTTGTCAACAAATGGGTTTCATGATCCATCATTAACACTTGATTGATTGGCCCAGCACTTTGGCAGAATAATTTTTTTTTATCACACTCTTCTACAGCAAAATGTATTTCAGGAACTATCTTACTCACTGATTCGCTGGCAGAGGCTCTATTGGCAGAAGGCAGAACGTTTCCTTGCATTCTTTGCTGGTCAGTGTGACAGTGTGTAGTAGATAACATGAGGGACTACGTTATGGCTTTGCACATTACATCTGTTTTTGTTATGATCAGATCTGTCCCTCCTCTTATCACAACAAAAACAAGTCTCACATCGTTTTCTCATTCATCTAACATAATCCAGATCCTCAGATATAAAAAAAATAAACAACGAAAAGAAACGCCCAGCCCAACCAACCATTCTCTATCCCAAATGTTAAATATTCACTGTTACAAATTTTCCATATTTCTTTGTGCAATAAATAAATTCAATCAGAAGAGAAATACACTAACTCACTGTGACAGATTGGACTCCATCTGTCAAGATTTCATGTTTGATATAGACTGGAAATTGTAGATAAAGGGGAAATATTCAGGTACTGTTCTTTCAGTGAATGTCCCGGAGGGAGACGAAGAGAATGATAAATTGGTTACGGTTACACCCTGAGCCAAGCCATTGGAAGCCTAATTAGAATCCAGAAGGACTGCAGCCAGGAAAGACAGATGCCGGAGAGAAGAGTAGTGGGGGGGAAAGGATATTAGTTTCAACTGGGACAGAACAAATATACAAATGACCTTAACTGTTAGCCAGGAAAGAATATACTTTGTCAGCTTGGTTACAGAAGGGGCTCCTGTATATGCAATAAAGGGTATTTGGGAAATAGCTTAAGAAAAATAAGAGGAGGTTTGCTTAGAAAATATTCAAGGGAGGGAGGAGCATCCACCAACTCAGAACATTAGCGGCAAAATTAGAAGTCCGGAAGATTTGCTTTATGACAGTCTCCTGCATGACTTTAACCAATTAATTTAATTTCCCAGAGTTTCCACATGTGTGCTAAGAGGCTGCAGTGTGCTCTTCTGGGACAAAACAAATATACTAGCATGAGAAACGTCCAAACACTAACACGGACTACAAACATTTGGAGATACGCTGTGGCTTTTGCACTAAGAAGAAGAAAATATCTTCAGGTGAGAGCACAGGAACAAATATTAATTTCACCTAATCAAGACAAAACAAAGTACCTGACAAAGAATATTTATGCAAATTCACTCCAACTTATTACAAAGAGTCCAGTGACTAAAACTGACAGGCCAGCAGAGCTAACAGAGAGCACTTTGCTCCGCAGGGACTAGGAGGTGACCCACTGACAGACGGCAATGCTGACAAGAGATAGAGGGCAAAACCAACTGATGGGCTGAGATGACCGCTTGCACTTTGAGCTGTACAGTGAATGAATACAAGATTGGATTTTATTCACATGAAGCTGTTTCTCAGTTAGAAGCTCAGTAAATGCTAGGACTGCAGGAGGAATCAAACATGAGAGAAAGAAAGTGAAGTTCAGACTAGCTCCGGAATATCTTGATGCCGATTTTCTTGGCGCTAGGACGGTGTCACTCTGGCCCAAACAAGAAAACCTGCATCATAGATAACACTTAGCTTTCCCCTTAAGTTGTATCAAAAAAACAAACCCAGAATCAAAACAGGAATTATTTTAGCCAAGGTTTTAAGGGAAAAGCTGTGAAATAGATTCTGCTCTCTCAAAACAAAGGAAAGACTAATTATACGGAGTCAGCAGAAAGACACTGAGCTTGTGATACTGGGTTCAGGAGAAGAAAAGCTGCCTGGAGGAAAGGTCACAAATATCTATGAGTACACCTCTGCAGTTTGACGTTTGGTCACACTTTGCCTTTGGCTCTATACGTCTGTTCAAAACCTCAACCTTCAGTCACTAAGGGAGACTAGGAGCACAGGATTAAGTAAATGATCTTCCCGTGGTGAAGCAGTACTCCATCTCTGCAACTCTGTCTTTCCTCAGTCACTTACAAGCTCTAGTGCTTTTGCTTTATAAACATTCTTGCTAAGTTTTCTGCTTTATTATTAATCTTGGAAAGCAAAGATGTAAACTACTACTTCCAAAAGAAAAAAAGAAATATTTATTTTGGATTTATGGAAGAGCTATTAGTAACAGCGAAATTCTCCAAGCAACACCTTGCTGTAAATGAAATAAATTAGATTAAAGCAGTACAGGCTTCAGGAAGAAAGAAACCAAGGTATTTTCCTTGACAAACATGAAAAAAGATATGGATATGTCTATACTGACAACACAAAACACTATTCACTTCCAGATCATAGAATCATAGAATGGTTTGGGTTGGAAGGGACCTTAAAGATCATCCAGTTCCAAGCCCTCTGCCATGGGCAGGGACACCTTCCACCAGACCAGGTTGCTCAAAGCCCCATCCAGCCTGGCCTTGAACACTTCCAGGGACGGGGCATCCACAGCCTCATGGGCATCCTGTTCCAGTGCCATACCACCTTCCCAGTAAAGAATGTTTTCCTAATATCTAATCTATACCTACCCTCGTTCAGTTTAAAACCGTTACCCTTTCTCCTATCACTACACTCCCTGTTAAAGAGTCCCTCCCCATCTTTCCTGTAGACCCCCTTGAAGTACTGGAAGGCTGCTATAAGGTCTCCCCAGAGCCTTCTCTTCTCCAGGCTGAACAGCCCCACCTGTCTCAGCCTGTCCTCACAGGGGAGGTGTTCCACCCGAGCAGGTCCATGTCCATCTCATACTGGAGGCCCCAGAGCTGAACACAGTACTCCAGGTGGGGTACCGTGTTCAGCTCCGGGGCACCCAACATAAGAAAGGTAGATATATTAGACAGATATATTATCTCATATGAAAGAAAGACACATGCTAGTGATAATAATAAAAAGTATGTTAGATGCAGCAAGTTCGGTGGTTAAGACTTTGAGTTAAACTACGCCCAATGTCGTCGCGGGCACGGCAAGATAAACTCACTTCAGAATTGGGTATAATGTATGAGGCCAACCCAGCAACTGTCAAACAGGACAATTATTACAATCTCATCAGTAAGCCACAGACACATGGTAACACCTTGCTTAAAGACGCCTGATACACATGCTTGAAAATAACAGAACAAAGAAATTTTCCAAGCTGTAATATATGTTTGCTTGGCCAGCAAATTACAATAACTGAAATGTCTGTGCATTTACAGCATGTGAGTATTGGTTATATAGCAGTATTTGGTTTTGTTATTATTGATCATTTTTATTGTAGAAATAAACTGGTTTAATTTAATGACTGAAAATAAAAAAAAAAAACAACTCGAACTCCTACTAGCTGTGATACTGTACTGTAGTACCACTAACTGCCTAGCAAACGGAACACAAAAAACACTCTATGCCCACTTTTATGTCAATAGTGCCTTCTGCCTAATTGAGTATCTCTTCCTACTTAATTTGTTTTCTTGTTTCTGACCCATCAAGCTAAGAAATGGACTATGACACTTATAAAACTAATTACTTCTTTTTTTCTTTCCACTCTCTCAAAGGCTAAGAAACTAAACATCACAACAGGAACTCCAACAGTAATTGGTCTTCAGTGTCATTATGCACCAACCAGCTTTGAGCTGAAATACAAACTTTAATTTAACAAACACCATCGGCAGAATTGAAAAGCCTCGCCCTATCACAGATCTTTGTTAAGATGACATTGAGGTGCGCATTTTCAGTATGATGCACAGGGAGTTATGAAAATTACTTGCATTCGTAACAACAGACATCGGACACATAATTATTGTAAGTACAATCAACTCTTCTCTATATAATCATTTCCCAAAGACAGCATTGCTAATATGATATGGATTAGAAGTGAATGAAAACAGTTCAGCAGCTTGTGAATGACTTTCTGCATTAATATATATGATCTCCAAATTCCAGAAGAGTTCAACATACCTGTAGCCAGAGCTGTGCAACCAAAGTTGTCAGTGAGATTTAAGTATGAAACTCAAGTTTGCCCTAGAGGTGTAACTGGGTACCAGGGCTGTGCCCCTGCGCACACCCACAGCACTTAACCTGCTAATTCCCCTGGGCCAGTTGCCTGCATAGGTGGGCCAGTGGATGACCTCCGAACTAGGTGCTCACTGAACTCCTAACCACCTGCAGCACTAAGTATTTTACTAACAGGTGCAGCAGTTCTCCAGTTGGGAATTTTGGTCAGTTATGAAGACTCCCCCCTGCAGCTTCTGCTGGGCCTACACAAATTTCCATGCTGCGATGTGTTAACACCCTTGGTGGAGAGTCCTGCCGTTCCAGAAACTTCCCACTGCAAAACTGATCAGATGGTACATAGGTAAGACATCTGTAAATAGCAGGAAGCCTTTCTGCAGATGCACAAATGGTAAGAACAGTCTTTTTGTATACAGCTCAGACAGATGGTTCTTTTTGTAATTTAAGATAATCAACAGCAACAGATCATGCATGTGCTGGATTGGTCATGTAGGACTACTGCAGGATTCAGCAGAACAACAGCGTGGGGAGCTGAACATGTCCTTGCAAGGACCCTTGCAGCAGAGAGTTCTGTTACCACCCAGCCGGCCACCAACAACCCTGTTCAAGAGATCCTAACCCCCACGCGTGCATTACCCTATGCCAAGACCCAAATAAATTTGCCTTTTTTTTTTTTTTTAATACGCCCTTGGTCCACAAGTATCTATGCAACAGAACCAACAACCAGAGATCTGTGTAAAGGAGTTCTCATTTTTGAGCCTAAGGAATCTAGGCATTCTGTAGTGTAATTGGAAGCATTACATATCCAGCAACCGTTAAAATAGCCAAAATGCAAAACGCAGATACATGGGGCACTAACTACTCTGTAGTAATGGCCCATATGCATTTTGTTCTCATGCAGTAAATGTAAATAAATCACCTACTTTGAATGATCGATTATCTGCTATTTCTGGTGGAGTAAAAGCATACACCAGCGCAACTACTACAGATTAGCTTTTGCTTTGTAAAACTACACTTTAGATTAACTGGTTCATGTAGCTATATGGTAAAACTCACTTGGTTCTGAACGCTGTCAGATCCTGAAGTCTCCACTCCTGCCTACAACCAAGGAGCTGAAGTAATTGAAACTGCAGGATGATTCAGCGCAGATACTTTGGTTCACACTGCGTTCTCAGACAACTAGTGTTCAAACAGAGGTAGTAAACTTCCTCTAATTTCTCTACTGCACTTGTTTTCAAAAAATAGTTAAGATTTTCCTCACTATTATTATTTTCTTTGTTTTGATTATGTAACATTGCATAATCTGGATTTCTGAATTTTCCTATCTCATTGCAGGTAGCAGTAGAAACTTAAATCAAATTTTCCTCGTGTCAATGGTGTGTTACAGGCCAACATGAAGTCTTCACTAGTAGATATTCAGGTTATCTTAAAATCAATGCCACTTAAGTGGTGTCATAGCAAAAAAAAAAAAAAAAAAAAGAAGTCAAGCACTGTAAATAAAAATATGGTAAATAAGCAAGCACTATATGCTAACCATTGCTCAATGACAAAATGCCAAACATGCTGAAATAACTGATTGATTCAGTAACCTGCACATCCCAGCATCACAATGCTGAATGAAAGCTGAACAGAAAGTTTACATTATTCTTTCTTAAATAAAATGGTTTGCTGCTGCAGACCTGAGACTGCTGAAAAACCCCTGCTTGTGTACACATCAAAGAAAACGTTCAAAACCCAAAGTAGGTATGTATAAGTGACTATCCCTCTGGTGCCCCACAATATGACACAGAATTTACTACATGCTGAGGCACAAATTTATCTTTAACTTGGCTAGACATAACAAAAATGTTTTAATTGGCACTTTTCCTTAATTATGACAAAAATAGTTTCCTTTTGTTCTTTATTCTTTTTCATATATTTCTCATCAATATGTTTGCTACATTGCTACTTCATTCTGTATTAATGACACAGGAACTGGAAGGTTTAAGTCTGAGAGAGTCACCTAGCTTTTGACATTGCTAAGATTTAAGAATGACAATTTGGAGATCAAGGGGACTTTA
This sequence comes from Sagittarius serpentarius, assembly GCA_034782735.1. Lineage (NCBI taxonomy): Eukaryota > Metazoa > Chordata > Aves > Accipitriformes > Sagittariidae > Sagittarius > Sagittarius serpentarius. Next base: position 18,459,575 of record JAVKLA010000039.1, on the reverse strand, counting down.
CTGCTGGCAGTGGAGGTATACAATTTTTGGATTTAGGTAGCTAAAGCAGCAGTCAGACCACAAGATTTGTCTCCTTGATTTTTAACACTGTATTTGAGAAAAAAACCATGAATACAGATCTCTCTGGGGTTTAGATCATAGAGGTGTATAGGGCATTCTCATACATTTCAAATTTTTGTGTCTTTTTAATGTTCCAGGCAGGGTATCTTCCAAACATAGATGAAAATCTTTTTTTGATATCCCTTACTACATACAGAATAAAACCAAGTATAGGACAGCGTGGCCTTCACTCTGAATTTGATTTCTTTTTTTTCCCCGCACAGTTCAATGTTCACGAAGAGACTCTTGCCATCTTTAGTCAGGGACTACTTCATCTCCTTTCCAACATGTGCAGAATACTACTTGCTCCTTTCCAGACACAATGATATAATTTCATCATTTTACAGGATGCCTGAATTTGCATTGCTTTAAAATGTAACCATGGGTTTGGTTCTTTTGAGTTTCCCTAAGCTTAGCTTTTTAGCTCAGTTTAACTTTTTCTCTTGCACCTTTAGGCTCCATTGTCTGCTCCTGTCAGACACCAAACACTGATTTCCTTTTATTTCTCCCCAGTCTTATCTAGATCGCAGAAAGTTTTCATTCAAGCTAATTAGTTAGTTCATTCAGCACTTAATCTGTTAATCACTAATAGTTTCTGTTTTAACAAAGGGAACGTTAAAGGGAACGATAAATAAATGTATAGGTGAGATGACTCAGAAGTGATCCTGGCACATGAAAACAAGATAGCCTGGTCTCCCAATAGATTACTGCATTTGCTTCCACTGAACTGCAGCATCATCTTGAGAAATATGATGACTACCTTAAACTCTATCAGCCTTCTGCATTAACAAGTAAGATAAGTCACCACCTATACCAATGCACAGTGAGAAACAAAGAGCTCAATTTGGGAAGCGGAGTGGGAGCCTGGTGTGTTTAAGTTTCCTAGTTACAGATGCCATTTAGGGCTCAGTCACTGCTGATATCAAGCAACAAATCTCGGAAACATAAAACTGTCAGTGAAACCTACTAATTAAAGTGCAGTTTAAAGACAACAATTAATGATTAGGTGTGTAATTGCTCACAATAACCATTCACAGGAAAAGAATACTGCCACACTAAGATACACTGTGCGTGATCAGCAAAATAAAACATAAAATAAAGACGCTTTTTGCTCCCTTCTAAAAACATCTTAAGTATAATACATTCTTGCTAGCCATTCATAACACAAAAAGGAGAAAAGTGAATAAAAAGAGAACCTGGGATTAACTCTTTGGCAAGAAAGTATGGTATCAATTTGCCAGCATTGATCTAGACCACATTCTCCTTTTCTATGGCTTCGGGATGTTTTGGGAGTTCAGATTTGTTGGACTTTGTATCTTCTGGACTTCTTAATACACAAGCAAACATTTGCTGGACAAAGAAGGTTAAATACTTTCTTTACCTGTGCCAGTGTGTTTGACTGCCTCTTGTTTGTTTCTCTGTCTTCTTCACTGTTGTCTTCCATCACAACTAACTTTTCTAATTCCCTTTTTATTTCCTTTTTCCTCACTCTAAGTTTTCCTAGTTTATTGTGCCTTATTCTCAGCTGACTTCCTTGGCTGCTCAGCCCTCTACTTTTCTTGTCTCCACCAACTCCACCTTACACAATTTCAATCCCTATTACTGAACTTCTTGGATAAACAGAGTAGCATAGCAAAATGACACAACTGAATTATAATCCTGAAGAAAATGTCTCCATTTTTTTGAAGCTATTATACTGAAAAATAAAATTGTTACTCTAAAAGAAGGGGACAGAAAAAGAAAACAAAGGATTTCTTACTAGATGGAAAAAAGACCATGCATCAGTGAGGTACAAAATGCCTACTTTTAGACTAATGGGCATACAATATATTTCAAGACACCAGGCCTTGAAAGTACATGTGGAAACAGATATATTACTGTTATTTGCGGTAATAACATGGTGGGGTTTTGTTTGGTGTTTTTTTTTCCCGAGCTTAGTAGCACAGTACCACCATGCCAACCACAGCAGTGGTCCTCCACCATCCATTCTACTTTTGTGAAACCAGGTAACAGCAGATGTCTCCAAAGAAAGTTCACAGTGGCCAGATTATTCCAAGTTAAATTGCTCCATTTACATGTTCCTTCCAGCCAGCACCGGTGAGATGTTGTTTTCTGAAGCAGAGTGTCCATATTTCTCCCAAATCAATGGAGAAAATACCAGACTAGATGTCAGGGCCTGGGACTACTGTCAAGTCAGATAAAAATTGAACCGCTAAAGAGAAGTCTCTATACTTTTCTTTGACTCAGTTTTTCATTGCTTAAGTGGTGAGAAAATACATTTCCTGTAAAATACTTTTCTATAATAGGATTAATCATACTGTAGAAGTACTAGGCATTTTGTGAGGCTGGAAATGCAGATGTTATCATTACCCTGTGACAACTCCCCTTCTTGGATCTTAAGAAACACTACCCATTTTTTTCTGGTAGCAGTGAATTCAATATGTTAATTGGGAATGGTAAAGAAATTACTTTCATTCTTATACTTCAAACTGATTGGATGCCTTATTTTGTTAGAATGAGTGAATAAAGCCCTAAACAAATAAACTAATCTACCTAGGCACACAATTATGTATTGTGATTTCTTTTATTGTGCCCCTTCTTACTCATTCTTTTTGTAAGATAAACAGTCCCAGTTTTCTCAGCTCAATGCATATGAGATTTTTTCACAGGCCCTAGTTACCCATTCTTGATAACAAAAGTCTAGCTTAGTTTATTGGTTTATATTAACACTACACAAAAATATTGACTTGCTTAAAATCAGTGGTCTTCAACTCTTTGAAGAAAATTAGTGAAATATTACTTATTCATATGTCCAAGATGAAGTTTATAGTTGCTGTTTTTCACCACCAAAAAAAGGGTACAGATTATCGAGAAAACTGTATTTTATTTTAAAGTAAATTGTAGGGCCCCGGACTGTTGTTGGACTGACAGCTTACTAGGCAAAGCTAGGCTTCTCAGTAGCATCAGGCATCACATATCTACAGACTCTTTTCACAATTTCTACCATATACTGTCCTGGGGAAACAGGCAGAGTCAAATACGTTCAAAGGGTTTTTTTTAATAGAACTTACCTGATTATTATTTTCAACAGAAAATGTAAACTTTCCTAAAAGACTTCTGAAGTCCTTTGAGAAAATCAAAGTTGTGATTTTGAAGCCTTTATAGAGAGAAAGTGGAGCTGACATGAACTGCCCAAGCAAGCAGCAAGGCAACTGACAATAAACCTTTCAAAAATAATTTCATTCACTAAATGAGATTTTTTTGAACATTCCTGAACTCTAAATAATATAAAGGTTAGTGCTCAAAGATTAGAGTAAGTTAGAGAATAATTTATTTTCTGTGTGTTTTGCAAAATACAGAAATCCAATTTCCAGCTACTTTTTCCATTACCTGAAATAAATATTAGGGTCTGATCACACATTTAATAAGAATATGCATAACTTTCTGGATATTTCATCAGGTGAAGGTAGAATATAGGCAGCATAGACAAACAATCCACAGAAATGAGGCACTTTGGCTT
>JAVKLA010000039.1:18441730-18453361 GCA_034782735.1 Sagittarius serpentarius | reverse complement strand
TCTCCCTGTCCTTATCTCGATCCACAAGTCTTTCGTTATATTCTCCCTCTCCTGTTTAATCAAGGAGGGGGAGTGAGGGAGCGGCTTTGGTGGGTACCTGGCATCCAGCCAGGGTCAACCCGTCACATACATCCAGTTAAAAAAAAAACAAAACAAAACCAGGGAATGTATGAAGGAAAGAAAACCAGAATACAGGGAGAGGTTAGGATACGGAATAATTAATACTGAGATGTATCCATCCTAATATACCTAGTGCTTTTGGAGTTTTCACTCAGTTTCATTAAGGAATTAGTACACACAGTATGATTTGAGTTTCGTAACACACCTTGTGGTATAATATACTGATATACTGTTTGTGTGACATTTTCACTCTTAAATATCCATCTCCTTTCAGCTAAAACAGACTGATTAAACTTTAAATAGAGAAGACATGAGTTAGGATGGGTTTATTTGCTGCTCACATATGGCTTCTCTCATTGTTGCACACGACATTAAAACAGAAAGAAAGGGCAACTGTCTAGACCCCGTTGAATCACTTGGAGTCCTACATATGGTTTCTATTAATCTTTTGTTTTCTCAAAAACCTGTTCTTTCTTCCACCTTCCCCTCAATCTATAAAACTCTGCCTGTCTCTTAAGTCTCACCACAAAAGTCATTTGTGAAATCAGAGTCTGATTCTGCAAACATTTGCCCACATATGCATACAAAACTTTAGGCTACATCTTCTTAATGACTTCAATATGACTCAAGTAATTAAAGCTCAAAGCATAACGCAAGCTGTCTTAATTCAGGATTGAAAGTAACTGCCTTCCATGTCACAGTAGATGAGGACTCTCTAATCTGATGTAATGCTGAAATTCAAAGGCAACCTCAACATCTGACGCTCACCTGAAGTAGAAGAGCTTCAGGCAACACACAGACAAGGGAAATCAGCCAGAAAAGGAGACAAGGCATGTGATCAGAGGCATGCTTGCCTCCTACAATAATAACACATAAAATAGTCCCAGTTACAAAACAAAAACAGTAAATATTTTTTTGAGAAGGTCTCAGATACTTGGCCTTAACTGGCTAAACCTGTGCAGATACAACTTTATGGCTTAGGCGATACCTACTCTGAGTAACAGCCTTCCCAGGCAATGGTGCACCAGTTACTGCATTGTACTTTATAATCCATAATCCATATATATATCCATACAATACAAACATACACCCATGCATAAATATACGCACACACTCACCAGTGTGATCTTATATGCAAATAATAAAATAACCTGGATAGACTGGTTTACTGTGAAACGTATACCTTTGGCTTTCCATAAGAAAAAAACCCAGCCTTTTATTCTTGATTGTTTTCTGTATTTCCCTCAGAGAAAGCAACAGAAAAAAGGCAGGAAGGAAGATGAATCCTTTGCATTAAAGTAGTCACCCGCACAAGACACCAATGGCACAAACCCATTAAAACAAATATTATTTCTTATCAATGAAATAATGATGTATCTAGGCATTTCACTAGGTATCAGCTAACTTACTTTCACTAATGTAGAGATTTTTATCACAATACAGAGAAGTATCCATCATAGTTAATTATTTTCCATTCCGCAAACATGCTAGCAGTAGAAAGCTGCCTGAAAGTAATGAATATTTTCATATGCTGCTTCTGTTTGTTTAAGGTGAGGTCACTGAAACGAAGATTATATAGGAGAAATATCAGTTTCACAAATTAGAAAACAAGTTTCTCAAAGCAATTCAGTTGCAATAATTTTTTAGTTTCTAATAAGTATATCTGCTACCCATTAGGAAAAGGCCTTCCCCTCCAGCTCACTTGTACTGGAAGAAAAGTATCAGGTTGTTATTAAAACACGGTAATAGATATCTAGTGGGTATCAGTGGGTTGGGCTGCCCTTTTTATCATCTCTCTGTGACACTGGGAGTTCAAAAAACTTTTTTTTTTCCTTCCATTTTCTCCATCTACTGCATATTACCTAATTATTAATAAAAATAAGCACACAATCTATTGAGCAAAGAAGTTTACGAGCAATAAGGAGCCATTTTTAGTACCTAAATAACACTGTGTTTTCCAAGTATAAGGGAAAGAGACTGTAAGGAGGTATCCTTCCTCCTTAATAAGAACTTACATATTAAATTACGAGACAAAAATATTTGAACTGTGCAAGGCAGGACTTCTATTTCTTTAGGAAAACTGGCGTTAAAAAGCCACTGACCTTTTCTTTACAGATGACATTAATATCTCATCAAAATTAATGCTTATAAATACATACTGTCCAATGTGCACTGTTTTTAATCATACTTTCTCAGGGAAACAATCCACTCATCAGACCCCATGATCAATAGTATTATGTATTCATATTAAGAAGTTGATTACTAATCTCTTATAAGTTTGGGGTTTTTTTTTCATTGGGTTGTTTTTGGAAAGAATATGCATCAGTTGAAGTTTCTTCAAATACAGAAGGTAGGTTTGCATTTGTTAAACCAGAAGCAGTGATTTTTTTTGTGTATAAATATGTAACAAGGTGCTGTGTAAGAGAATGAAAACTTAAAGATACCTTAGTAGAGTGCCTTTCTAAATTAACACTTAGCGAGTTCCTTATTGCAAGGAAATCACTCTGTATCCATAACCAGGCACAAAGACTTTCAATTAGTTTCTGCTAGTTGATTAGCTGAACAATACAATCCCCATGGAGGATATTCCGCTGATATTATAGCCAACATAAAATTAAACTCACAGTAAAATATTAAGCATTGAAACAGTGATCCTTCAAGCTTAGTTGTGCTGGTGTGGGCATTCAATGCATATGTCGGATAAATACTGCTCAGAGCTACCTCTATATGGCCATTTAAAACACAGTGAAAGACTGAGAGAGAGGCCAGTCAACTATTCCAAGGACATGCTCAAGGCAAATTTTCGAGCTGTGTGGCATTAATTCCACAACATGGACAGGAGAGCTGAAGACTGTCTGCAGGGGCAGGGATTATATACTGAATCTGTCAAAGTTTATGAGCAAAACTGTATTGACACTGCACATCACTGTAGATGCCAGAGAAAAGCAGGTGTTGTGGATGAAGGAAACGCAGCTTCTGCATCCATTATGCTGCTATAAAAATCAGAGCAGTTTCTCCATCAAAGAAACATCAAAGGCAGAATTTTTTACACAAGATGGATATGACTCCATTCTTCCCTACTTCTACACTCCTTCAAAATATAATTATAAAATGAACTGGACCACATTCATTCATGATGCAATTCCACTGAAGTTATTTCTGGGAGAAAATGAAATCCACTAACGTAAGTCTGCAGCATTTTGATACCTTTTAATAAAACAAATGGGATTTCCCTTCATCTTATCTGTACTGCTTGAAAAATACCAGGTTTTAAAAAAGGAGATTACTACTATTATGTGTGGACTAGTAATGATTAGATGTGTCAGGGAAAGAAATTCAAGTTGTTGATCCTGGGTAGAATTACATTGCCTTTTCGTAAGCAAGAAGCTGCTTTGAAATCTCACAAAACAGATTTTAGCGAAGTATTTATGCTGTAGGCCTGGTTTCAAATATTAACATACTTGAAAGTGAAATGTGAATGTTCCTTTGCTGTCTTTTCTAGATAGCTGTATAGAGACCACTCTGCTCAGAATCTGCCAGCAGAGCACAAGAGCAGCAAGGCAAATGTTCCTGTCTTGCCGAATAGCCCATCAATGTCCGAGCCATTCGGATTGCTACTTTTAATTCCATTTAAGGTAAAAAACCGAAGGAGTTACTAATTTTCTGTCAAATAACAGAAGCCATTCTTGGGCAGCCTCTGGTGAACTTCCACTCACACAAGTACTAACATAAACATGCTTCCACCTGCACTGAGCAGGTAGAGCTAGAGCCAAAGCTTCAACATCTCTTTCAAGTGACTTTGCTTGCACATCCTCTATGCACACATTCCTAATTCCATTTACTATACTTGTCCTTGGCATGTGTGTTTGCATTATTCAGCAACAAATTCAGTCCTTAGGCATAAACAAACAAATCACATATGTTTCATTAGCTACAGAAAGGCCTAATTGCAATAAGCAGAGACACAGAAGTAAGAAATTCCAAAATTTAAGGATCTGTCATAATTGTTACCATAGTTGCACCAAAAACTGCATATCCTTAACACAAACTTTGTAATATAAGCAATTTAATAGATACAAACCTAATGAAAAACTGAAAGGAAAACCAGAAAGGAATACATATTAGAGCATTAATATCCCATGGAAAAACACACACAGGTATAAATTGGCCAAACATAATTACAATTTCAGCTTCTCAATAGGGAGCATGGATTTAAGAACCTTCTCCAATGCAACAGAAACAGTTGAGATTTTATGTTAACGAAGAAACAAATAAAACCCACAGAATATAAAACTGAATTCTACAGAATTCCAGGTTTTACAGAAAAGGAAGGGATCATGACAGAAGTAACAGTTAACAGATTGTTCTTCTGTTCCCAGTGTAATGTAATTATTCTAGATGTTCATTCAAACCTAAGTTATCTTTTAAAAATACTTGTGTACCTAACACTATCTCCAGGTTCTCAAACTTATTTCAAGCTGCTTGAATTTTCTCAGTTTGGCTATGACTTACGGGTAGTAATACCAAACTACTAATAACTTTAGAAGATAACTAAGCTTTTAATGAACTTACAGGAGGGTACAGGGGAAAAAAAAAAAAGGATATTCTGGTTCTGTAATGAAACTGCAGACCTACAAATGGCATGTTTACAAGGCATATTTAAAAGGGCATGCAGTGATAGGACAAAGGGTAATGGCTTTAAACTGAAAGAGGGTAGATATAGATTAGATATAAGGAAGAAATTCTTTACTGGGAAAGTGGTGAGGCACTGGAACAGCCTGCTCAGAGAAGCTGTGGATGCCCCCTCCCTGGCAGTGTTCAAGGCCAGGCTGGATGGGGCTTTGAGCAACCTGGTCTGGTGGAAGGTGTCCCTGCCCATGGCAGGGGGGTTGGAACTGAATGATCTTTGAGGTCCCTTCCAACCCAAACTGTTCTATGATTCCATGATTAAAAGCCAGCATTTCAAAGAATACCCTAGAATAGTATTTCCTGTGTTAATCCTGAAACTTCAGCTTGCCAAGTTAAGAAATTAACCAGCAAGAACAAAAAAAACACACCCAGTTTTCACGGAAAACAATATTATTCCTACCTTATAAAAAAGAGACAAGTACAGCTGCCAAATATTTATTAGTTTGACTGTCTCTGAAAGAGACATGTAAAAAACAGTGGCCCAATCCCAGCCTTGAACATTTTTTAAAAAAGAAAAAAGTTTTATTACCGTTAAGTCTCTAGTATTAACAAGAGATAGATACATCTGCTGCAAAATCAGAAAGAGAAACCTCTGTGTGTATAAACACACATATATAATATATATACATCTACTTCTATGTGCATAAATATAGGTAGAGGTATATAAATACATACTTGCATTGAAGCACATGGCAAGGCTAGCTTAAACAGAAGTAAAACATCAAAATTTACTACATTTACTCCAATTAATAACTGTAATATTTGGACAATGTCTTGCTCTATTGTAAGAACAGACAAATATGAAGTCCAATGTCAGTAGTTCTCACAGATATACAAAGATCAAGCATTTTTTTCTCTATTTTCCTAGGAAATGACCAAGAAATGTAGCATATATTGCACTCCTTCACTCTTCTTAAACTGCAATGCTTTCTATTCTTAAATTATCAAAGCCCTTTCGTTAGCAGCACTGCAGAGGTATTTCCACAGCTGCAGACTGTACTCATAACTCTGGACAACGATGTGCACTGACTCGTTATAATGACCTATTCTTGCATTTTCAAAGCCACCTACACACGTTCAAGTGTTTCAGTCTTCCTGCCTTCCTTCTCGCCTCTGTTATACAGTCCTTAACTTTGCCTGAGAGCATCAAACAGGTAAGAGGTAAGCCACTCTGAACTCACTTCGCTACCTAACTACATCTCCATGAATAAACTACTGAGGTACAGCATCTTATGTGATCTTAGGTATGGTATTTACGGGTGACTTTACAAACATATTTGGTGGCTTATGAGCACAAGTTGCACTGAAGGTAGAAGAACTTGCACTCCTGTGACACTAAACACTGTTGAAGTTCCCACCTCCCTCTGTCTCAACTTCTATCACTACAAAACAAATTCTAAAAGGAATTTCATTATGAGAGATGAGCATTGGTCCAATTTACCATTTCTCATTAAAGCTGAAATTTAGATGGAGTGTGATACAACTGTGAAAAGTTAAAAGGTAAGCTCAGATGAAGACAAATGGGAGCCAAGCACTTCACCAAGTATCTTCTTACAATTAAGAAAGTGTCAGAACCTCTGTCCTAAATTTGTTCTGTTGAGGTTAATAAAACAGATCATTGTTTCCAAGGCTAAGACATGATAGAATTTTTATTAGGAACTGCCTTCTAACAAATGAGAAATACAAAAGCAAAACTGTTATTTGAATGTCACTGATTTTTCAGGTTTAATACATCTAATTTCCTCTTTCTCTTAGCAATGCTGCTAGTTGAGCTGTCTGCAGAATTACACAGTGCTCAGGCACAAACACAGAAGAGCCAGTGGTTTGCATTTGAAATGAGATTTCATAAATCAAGGGAATACAACATGCCCTGTTAGCAGAAAGCTGGCTCTGCGCTATTTTAAAGCAATATTTTAAAGAACATTTTAATACAAGCAGAAAATTATTTTATCAGTAGTGTTAGCACCAGTTGTTCCTTTATATATTACTGGTGTCTTTTCATATCTTGCATATAAAAATACAGTCCTTCCTTCCTTCTTTCAACATCCTTTCTATGTGTACTAAAGATTTTATCCAACAATTTTACTTTCTAAAAATCTTCTCCCTTATTTGATTGTGCAGTTTTGCTGTTAAATACTTTTTCACTCAGTGTTCATTTCCTTCATGCAAAGACTCCAGCTTTATTTTTAGTGTCCTATGTAATTATTCACTAATGCCTTATTAAAGCTGAACACCTGTAGCTTCAGTTATCTTATAAATGAGTTAACAAGGAAAAACAGCCCCCCAGGGAAGCTTGTTTTATATATCTGAACCAGGAGAATTAAAACATTTTACACCTCCTCAAAGTTATCTGTTCTTTCGTTCCAGCATTTCAAGCTGCTACTCATGCTTTTTGGCAATGAGGGAAGAATCAGTTTTAACACTAAAAAGAATGAACACGGCAAACTGAATTCTTCTATAGGAAGCCTCTGCAAAAGCTCATCACTTTGAATATGTTACTCCTTAATAGAGGTGATGAAAGTGTCCGTTTCAGAACCTTGGCATTCTGCTCTGCAGACAGACAAGAAGTGATATCATCCGAGAAGCGTTTCAGATTACCGTAAGATTATTTGCTCACAGCTGTTCATTCTGACTCCTTTAAAATACCGATGCAGGCACTAGCAACAGGTTTCTCTGCTGCCTCTAAAAAGCCTTTGTTAAACATTGCTAGGCTCCATAGCTAGCAGCAATCAGCTAGCAGGTTATTTGCACAACACTGTTTTGAACTGGGTCAGATAAGCAGTCCTGCTTGCAGCTGAGCCTACTAGCCAGCCCCAGCGTCTCGTTGCCCTCACTCCTCTCCCATGGTAGAAATGCCACTCCTGCAAATTTACCCGCACAGCTGTGAATGTCCCAGCTAGGGAACAGCCATACGTGCTGCTACACCAGCAGAGCTGAACGGGAGGAGAGAGAGCGGGGACCCATTTCCCGAGCAGAGCTGAGACAGAGCAGTGACGAACAGCTGTAAGCAGCAATATTTTCACCCAGCTCAGAACCTCATGCTGACCCCAGTCTTTGTGTAGGTGAAGTCGCTGCTTCTCCTGGCATAAACGCCTCCTCCCTGAAACCGCAGTAAGTTAGAGGACAGACTACGGTAATGGGACACCCTACACGGGCTGGCATTTACAACAGATTAGCTATTCTGACAGCAGTTTGTCCTTGCCTGAAATGGAAGCAAATCCCTAGTATAAACAAGATCTCAAAGAATATATGTGGACAGAAGCCAAAGAGCAAGGATAATATTCCAGCACCCTAGAATCTATTGCTTTTATTTGTCTATATAGCTATATAAAACTAGCAATTTATCTTGTCTTTTTCTTTTTCTGAACAGCCTTTTATAAAACAAATCAAATACTCTCACAAGTGTGATTCTTACTATCATTTCTGAATGGGAAGCTCAGGTCGTCTTAGTAATATTTGATAGTGTGCCATGTAATTGGCCCCTGGCTGATGTCTTCGTTTATTTCATGCATTTTCAGATTTACATCAATACAGAAATCTGGTGCAAGCCCTGTCCTCTTAAGGGAAAGAGCTTGTGACACAATCCTGGAGGAAGAAAAAGTAAATTATGCAAAGCAGGCATGACCTGAACTCAAAGTTCCCAGTAACGTCGTGCGTCTTTTTCCACACTCCACGCTACTGGATGCACCTTCTGTGCTGTAGCTGTATTTAAAGTCTGAAAGAGGAAAGAGGTCTAGGTTTGTGCATATGTACTACGTCTGTAATACACAGTTCACAATAAAAAATAGAAAAATAATCTCACCAGATGAGCACTAAAGTAATTAAAGCCTATCAAACTGGTCCTTATTGCACTTACACCATTGGTAGGATATATCCTTTCAGACAGGACTCTATTGAATTCCCATTACGTTAAAACTGGAAGCATAATAATGCAGAGCCACAGCCTGTTCTAAAAATGGTTCTCTGAGCTTTTTCATGACTGATCGTAAAATAGACTTATTGGAATATTGTAAAACAATTCTTTGTTTATTTACAGGTATGAAAATAAAGCCCCCAGTCACAATCTGTCAGATTTTACAGAGTATCACAAAACCCAGAATATATGCCCAGTTTAAACACTGTAAAATAAAGATGACTCACTGCAAATGATAGCCTAAGGGCCCGCACGTTGTAAAGTTGACATATTTGAGTTACAGGAAAACCGAAGTGTCCTGAGCTAATTAAATCCATTCGTCTTGGACTTTAAAGTTTCAGACACATCTGTAATGAAAATTTATTTCAATTTCTTTCTATTACTTATTTCTTTTCTCTGTATAGCTCTGCTGAATGACCAGATGGTTGGAAAAATCCTGGATTTGGTAACTGGGAAGGTTTTTGTGTTGCTGAGAGCTCCGTGTTTCAATAAAAAGAACCATGATTCTCCAACAGATTGTATCTTAAGGAGACACTGATGCTACATGAATCTGACAAAAAGCATCTCTGTAAAATTATACTGGTAAGATTAGGTGCAGACTCCTAACAGAACCTGCATCAGAGTATACATAGCCTCCCTTACCTCCCCGATGCCCATTTCTGAGTTGCAAGAGAGCTGTAGCGTCCACCAGATACAGAACTGGTCAAGACAGTATAGGGACCTGGACTTACACGTCCAGCCTGTTATATTGCATCCCTGCCACGAGACTAGATGCAAACCGCTGAAGGACAGATCTACAGAAGCTCTTAGGCATCTAGAGCAGAACTGAATTCAGGAAAGAGATGTTCAGTACTCTCACCTGATAGCAAGGTTTTCCCTAGCGACACATGATCAGATCAGTCTTGGGAGGGCTGACAGGCATCCCACAGCTACACTCATCAAAGGTGCTCCCTTCAATTAGTTGTGGTTCCCCGCTCTGGAACCAAGAGGCCAAGAGCCTGAGGATTGCCATTGCTCCATCCATTTCTCTGTTGGCATTAGAAAACCTGTAAACCCTGAAACTATGGGTTGAATCCAGGACTCTTGGGGCTTCCCTGCTGCAGAGCTGGAAGCCTGGAAGTTCTGGGCTGGGTTCCCAGGTCCTGCAGCGCTTAGGCAGTCTGGATGGCAGAGCAGCCATAAGGCACAGATCCTGAGAGCCCTGCATCTGCTCAGGGAGATTGATATTTGGGTAGAAACAGAGAAACTGAAACACACAAAAAGCAATTTTACAGAGCAGCTGGGGTATGGAGAGCATGCATATTGTCTGGAAGCATTATATTTTATCTCCTGAATTTGGGGATAGAGGTGATTTTGTTGCTAGTTGGTTTTTTTTTTTTAATCCCTCATTCAAAAGAAACAGAAAAAACAAAATGCTTTAGGTTGGCCTCTGAGCAAAATCTCCCCTTTTCTTAAAATACCCAAAACACAACTCACAAGACGAAAAAAATCATAATGGCTCTGATAAAGAATAGATGAGACAAAGTAAAAACAACAGTCACCAGCTCAGGGAAAAACCCTCAAAAAAAACTATGACGTGAGATCTGTGCTCCCTGAAGTTACAGAATGGGTAAGTAGACAAGACGACACTGGTACTACCCAGCAAAAGTAGCACAGGAATATGCATCTCTGACTGGATTCTATGACCCACACTTACTAATCATCAATTTATCTAGGCTTCAGCCACTGCCACTGCACTTGGATGCAGGTCAAAAACCTCGCAGGACATTAAGAAAGCCCAGAGATGCATGCATCTACCTAGGCACTGGTGACAGTTTCTTTCCTAAGTTACTTTTCCTTCTACTTCAGGTATACCAGGAATGATTACAATTGCATTCTATCTAACTCTAATCACATTTATTTTGATGTCTGTAGCCTCCTTCCTATGAAAAAATAAAAAAAGTAGGTAGGCATATTTAAGCAAGAATGCATGATTTTCCCAGACCTATCTCTATTTTTTTACCCACTTGTTTTTGTGGGTAAGTCTTAATCATATTTTCCCCCATTATGTAAATGTTGAATGACAAATAGGTACAGGACTGAAAAGTAGATCAAATCTGCTGAACTCTCTTCAGTAATGACAGATGGAGATTGTCTTTTGCATTGTTGTGACAAATGAGTTTTACAGCTGTGACTCTCACTTATCATCTAGTTAATCAATCAGTGAAATTCAAGGCAAATGAAGCTCCAATTCAAAGGTCAGAAGTGGTTATCACGAGCATACTTTGTGCTGCATAGCATTTTAATTAGTTAAATGGCTCTGTACATATGTATGGCTTTTATTTGTAATTTATTCATAATATTACATTAATCACTGACATCCTGACACCTAATTAGTAAAGAGGACAAACACTCACAGGTAACATGGGGTGAGAACTACCATACGTATTTTAATAATCAAAGTTGAGACAGCAAGCTAAAAAAAAAATCAGGGCTTCAAAATAAAGAGCGACAGCTAGTATTTAATTAGTTTCATCTGTACATACTCAATTCCATTTCACTACAGACAGTTCAGGCTCACTCCAAGTCAAACAGAAATTAAAGCAAAAAAGCTTTCAAAAATACTTTATAGCAATGGTACAAAATTTCATTAATATATGAATACTGTAATTTATTGTCTATGCCTTGAAAAATACTACAGAATTGTGTCATCAATTTCTCTGGGGAAATCACTGACATCATTTTTGGCTCCTAAAGCATTGTTGCCATCCACACGCTAACACACAATCATACAGTCGATTAAGTTTAAGATCACTGAGTCCAACCATTAACCTAGCACTGCCCACCACTAAGCCACGCCCCTAAGCGCCACATCCACACGCCTTTTAAATACCTCCAGGGGTGGTGACTCCACCACTTCCCTGGGCAGC
>JAVKLA010000039.1:18415050-18429921 GCA_034782735.1 Sagittarius serpentarius | reverse complement strand
AGGGTGTTATCAACATTCTTCTCATACTAAACCCAAAACACAGCGCTGTACCAGCTACTAGGAGGACAATTAACTCTATCCCAGCCAAAACCAAGACACTGACAAACATAACAAAAGTGCATGAACTGGAAACAAAATCCGTTTTTTTGCATAAATAAATAGTCTCGAGATCTATTAGATTCTTTTCAACCAGACTGTCAAAAGCCAAACATGATGATTGAGTATCAAATGGAAACACTCAGAACTCGGGAACAAACTGACCACTGTGTTCCTGACAGGACAAAATCATACACATTTAATTATACGGCAAATATGAAAAAAAGAACTGATCTTTTTGTCATAGAGGCCTTCCCAAAATTTCATGTTGGGTTTCAGCAGAATAAGTTTTTGAAATCTTAATTTTTTTGTTACCTTGTAATGAAGAGACTTTCTTCCTCTATTCAGTATGAAAACTGAACTGTTAACACCTGTAAACTGAATGCCCATTTTCTTTTGTATGTCTCTAATTCACTAGTCTGGATTGCATTCATGTGAAAAGAAGGTTTTACAAGACAAAAGTATTTGTTAGAGAAAACTACAGTGCTTTCCTGACTTTCAAGGGAAATCGGCCATGTATGAAGAAAATACTGGCACATTTATCACAGGTTGAATCACATTCAACTCAAATGTGCATTTATCATTAAAAAGACCACACGGAAGTTTACAAACAGGGAATAATATATTCTGCTTTTTCTTCCCATCATCTTTACCATGTTTTATATAATCAGTTTCCTGATTATTTGGGTCATTTAAACAGCAAAGTTTGCTTATAAATTCTACAATATAAACAAGGTTCACAGCAGAAGCTGATGCTGAACATGAAAGATGTGTAAGAAATGTAGTACTGGAAAATACAACATGCTTCATTGACACAATCAGGAACTCAATTTGAATTTTTTCCAAGTAACATCATTATACTCGGTTCATCAGGAGCCTCTTCAAGTCACTCTTTAAAACTTTTTTTATTTTATGCACCTTTATATATACATATATATATTATTTTTTTAGATTACACAGAAAAAGATGCCACATATTTTTATAATTTTTTAAATGTATTTTAATTTTTCAGTTGTTTTATTGTTCTCCACTCATCCTTTACTCTGCAAAAGAACTGAAACAGAAACACTACTGCCCGTAACTGCTTATTCACACTTCCTCAAATCCCTATCAGATGTTAGCTCTACTCGGCGCTACCACTTTAACTGTTCATCTATGGGGGTCCTTACCTTTGTCTATTCAATGACTCAGCTTTCAAGGGTGGGGGGGGGAAAAAAATCAGCAACTGAGCCTTACCTGTAGACCACTGACTCGATGTCTCCCGTCAATACAACTGGTCATACCATGTTGCCTTTCATCTCTCTCAGATCCAAATTTCCAATCTGCTATTTGCTTTGCCGGTTTAGACGGAAGACAAACAGGAAAACAATGTGTTTGTTTCCATGTATTTGGGAAGTAGTTAGCACAACACTGGAATTACAATCTTGAACCCACTGTTCCTTTTGTTCCTTACCTGGGTAATTAGTTGGACATTGTTTAAAAACCAGTTTTAATACGCATGGTAAATCTATCTGCTATAAAGTCATTGTTTACTACAGGTACAGCATTTTTTAATAATATAATGGAAATAAGATATACTTTTTACTAATACATTCTTGGACTATACTTTTTCGCTATGGAAACAACATTCAGATACATACTACTCCTGTAGCATGAACTTTCATCCCAAGGAAAGCAGAGGGCACGCTGAGACACTCACAAAGATTATGCCGTGACCTGCTGTGATTTTGGTCACGTAACTATACAGATCAGGGATCAGGACAAACTGAATGACTGCTTTGTCCCACCCTGCACACTCAAATCTTCTTAAACGAGATGGAATTAAGACACAGCCAAATACGTGAGAGCATAAAGAACTTGAACCGATCACAATTTAGATATAGCCCAAAGTTAGATCCCAAAAGGACTCAAGAGATGCAGTAAACCTCAATTATCTTTATGTTCTCAAAACAACGATAACTTACTATTATCCATTTATGTATTTATAAAACATACTGTAACTGCCAGTTTAAATTCACGGGACAAAGTGAAGACATACATGCAGTCACTTTAACCAAGTTCACTTAAATCTGCAGTGTGGATGGTGCTGAATAGCACAGCTCAAAAAAACTGAAGACAATTTTAATTTTTATCCTACTTTAATTTTTTTTTTTCACCACTTCATTTACCTTGAAACAAGAACTGAAATACATACTTCTATCATGTTGTAGCAAAGTGGCACAGTGAAATTCCTCAACACCAACTGAACTTAATCCAAAATCTTAATACAGTATAGTATTATTGTCTTACTAATGTGTATATACATATATTTAAAAATACTAGTATCTCAGCTGATAATTGTTATTGCCTTACCCATACTGTAGTGAAGACTCAGTACTTTAGAAATAAAAGCATTCCACTAAGTTAGATATCAACTAAATAATTATTCTTGTGCTGTTCTATAAATCAAAATATTTTGTACTGCTGCTTGAAATAGTATCTATGCATAGGTAGTTTATACGTATACACACACATAAAGTATTGACTAAAAAACTCCCACTCTCTATCTCCTGTTAGTGCCTATGCTTAAAATTAAAATATCATTTCTGGAAGCTCTGCTCACCAGAACTGGCAGATGCTCCATGGAAAATTGCCATTAACGATTAACACATAATGAAGAATCAACCTGCTGGGGCACCTGGGATAAATTTAGTTTTTTCAATGCATTATTATTCCACTTGAGTGAGATAATAGATTATAATTTTAGAGAAAGTGA
Organism: Sagittarius serpentarius; assembly: GCA_034782735.1. Lineage (NCBI taxonomy): Eukaryota > Metazoa > Chordata > Aves > Accipitriformes > Sagittariidae > Sagittarius > Sagittarius serpentarius. The sequence continues at coordinate 18,427,070 of JAVKLA010000039.1, read as the reverse complement.
CATATGGAACATTTATGAGACTTTGCAAAAATCGTTTGAAACCCTTTACTTAAAACATTTATCACCCACTCTTGGAAGGGGAGGGGATGGACTTTGACAGAGAGATTTTGGTGGGCCAATTTTCTTAAGGGAAGATTGAAAGACTTTTATCTCAAAGCAACTTCGGCTGTAAAGTCAAAATTCAGTTTCCAGCTCATGCCTGGCAAAACTATTAGATTTCAGGAGCTACTCTTGTTCTTCAATTTCAGTCCATTCTCACATTGCTAGTTTAATCACCTGTTTCAGAATCTGTACCCGAATCTCTCTCCCCATCTCGTAATGCAAAGGAGGGCAAAAATGCAGTTCTTGTGAACCCTGAAAACCCTGCAAAAGCGACAGCCACCAGCTGAAGTCAGACAACGGAATGTTATGGATAGTGAAGGGAACTGCCGTCTCTGTCTCAGAGAGGCCTGTATCAAGAGGAACCTAAATTTGACTCACTGACAATATCTGAAGATTTTTTTAATATTAGAAGATGCAAATTCTTCACACACAGTACCTTTGCATCCACAACATGCTCTGCTGCAGCCACTCTCTCCTCCAGAGAATGAACCTCTTCTGTTAGTGCCTGCACCACATACGCCATCTGGGCAGGTAACTACACGTGTTGCAACAGACTGAGAATCCCTCTCTGCTGCTGGACATCCTCCAGCACCTTAAACTTAAATGTGTTACTTTTTTAAAGGGTATGCTAGTTTACTTTCTCCTTTGATTAGGTGGGTAAGATTACGTCCCTATTACTGTTCTCTACTTTTAGTAACCTAGTTAGCAATAGGTGCGATCACCACACAAGTGTGTTTAAAAAAAAAAGATAAAGCTAGGTGACCCAAGGTCTCTGTATTTTCACCTGTGCTGATTCCTGATACAAACTCCTGTACACTGTGTCTGCTCTCCTTCAGGATTAGACTCAAAGCAATGTCCAATATTGCCATAATCCTACTTTTGAAGTACACAAGTAGGTATCCTACTTTGGAAGTAACACGATTTCGTAAGTATTTATGTTTTAGAAGAGCTTTCTCCTTCCAATGCAAAGACTTCCTCCTGTAGTAGTCATAACGCCTTATCACTAACAGATCATATGTCTATTATGACCTTTAATGATGTGCAGTGACTAGCACAGACTTGTGTTCAGAGAGTGAGTCAGATGGTCTCCTGCAGGGGACCCTTTGTATTATGGAGGGACCCTGAGGCCAGTCAGTCAGTATTCAGTGTCATATCTTTGCTTTAGCTCCAGTCTGAACCACTGCCCATCTTGGTTTCTGCTTCCATCAAAGATGACTCCGCCTGTCTTCCTTCCTGCCTGGTCAGTTCTGAATGCCAGTTCTTGCTCCTGCCTCCAGGTACAGCAGCCCAAATTCCTGCTCATGCTATCCATAAATGAATAGATAGAACAGCTCAAGAAATATCTGTAGAAGAAACAAGCCTATAAAAAAATATTTCAACTGCATGACTACAACAGCCTTATTGCAAAATGGAGGGTGTTCTAATATAATCAAACTTTCAGATGTTGTAGTTACAAAGGCTGAAATACATTTCCATCATTCGTTTTCCACCACATTTGTAAGTAGTTACATGAAGGTCTTCAATTCCATTAGGGCACAATACCTATTTCTAGAGCAGGGAATCTTTCAATTTTACAGGTTTTTAATTATTTCCTAATGAATTAGTTGTAAAATGTCAAAACAAGAACACAGTCCATCCCACCAAGGCAAATAAAATATCAAAGCAGGAAAGAACTAATTATTTCACAAACCAAACTGTTTCTACAGGCCCCCTGGAAATTCACCCACATTCAATAAAGTTTCAAATTTTTAGAAAAAATTATAAAACATAAAAGGCCTGGCCTCACCTAAAGAGGGATGTATACCCAAATGGACTCCCCTCTCACCAAACAAAAGTAGGCAGCTTTTAGACTGAGTTTGCAGAGTCTGCTGGGAAAGAAAGAGGATGTTGCGTCCCATATAAATTCAGTCTCCCCTGTCCACGCTCAGTGTTATGCAGAATACTCACAAGCATATGACTGTGTCTATACTGATATACTGGTTGAGAGTAGTACGGCAGTTTTTAAGAAAATCCTTGATCTGACTTCCCTGTGTGTTAGGTCAGGTCACACGGTGGGTTTGGTGCATGCAAAATGCCATCCAATGGAAGCTGAACTGAACTCCAGTTTCTGGGCTCTGCAGGAACATACACAGTATACACACAAACCAGTAACTGGTCTGTCACAGCTTTGAACCACATGGACAACGGGGCTGTTGCACCGAGGGAACAAAGTGAAACCCCAAACTGCATTTAGAGTTGCCGTAGAGGTCTCGCTACCTGCTGCTTCTATCCAATGGTCTGATCCTTTTGCGCTGCATCACCAGTCATGAGGGTATGGCCAATACTGCAACACAGACCAAGAACGCCCTTATCTATTGGAGAGGGAAATCACTGTTCCAAACACCAATTACAATTATTTTGAAAAATATTGGAAAAAACAAGCTATTAATTTCCAAGGGCACAGAACTTCATATACCAACTTTTGTAAATCTTTTCCTCATCCTTCCTCCTGCTTCAGAAAGAAGTTCTGACCAACTCTTTGTTTGCTCCGAGATGAGGAAGTCGTGGCCACGCAGTTATCTGCACAATGGTTCCAGGTACAACTAGTCTGACCTATTGCAATATTATTCAGAGTTTTTCCATTTTCAAATTTCTTACTTGTTACTTATAATGGGCGATTGAGCTATTCCAAATCTGGCTGTAGTACAAAAAAGCTTTCAGACATACTGGGAGAAAGACTTAAAAGGAAACTGTAAACCACACTTTTAATTCTTTAATTGCTAACCTATATTTTTAGACTTCAGTATTTATTCGTAAGAGGTAGAGCAGGCTGTATAATCATTTGTAAAAAACCACACACAGCACGGTAAAGCTGCGAAGGAAAAAAAAAACCCTTCGCTAATGAAATAACAACTGTGAGACTGAAAAGTACAAACAGGCAATGAAAGCTACACGAGTTCACTGCATGAGCAATTGAAATCCAAGCACAGAGGGTTATGTTCCTGGCTCTTACCTTTCTGGCTCCATATCCTTATTCACCTTAAGGTGCATTTGCACATCTGCTGGGTATTTAGTTATGTTACTAGGAAACTAAAAGACAGAAAAACAAGTTAAGTATTCTAAATACCTGGTGGACTTACAGGCTTTAAAGTGAATGAAATGGTGATAAAAAAAATTCTCTGGAAAACACTCTCACTAAAATAAGGTATTATTAAATACTTATATACTTCTTATAGCTAATTAAAAGGTGAATATGGAAGGAAAATACACTAGCAACATTTCAATTTAAGTCTAAATATACTTAATTGAAATCCTTAAAAATATTTGGACGTGTATTTTTTTAATGAAAGGGAAGAAATGCTCCAACATATCTAGTTTTTCTTAGTTCTAACATAAAAAATGCCAAGACTAACTTGGAGATTTGCATGCAGGCCAGTAATACCCCAGTTTGAGGTATGCCTCCTTCCATTTCACTGAAGCAAAAATGTCTCTCTGTGATCCACTTAGGCATTCAGAAATTGGGGGGTTTTGAGTAAATAAATAGTATCATTTAAGCTAAAGGCAACTTTCCATATCAAAGAAGAAGAAAAATGGAATCCCAGCCTGCCAGACACATACTTGAATATCAAACTGCGGGCTCCTGTGTTTTGTGAATACTATTGCATTTCAAAACCGCTGACTTCACATTCGGCACAGCACTGTGATCCTTACGTACGCTCCGCAAATTAGTCTAGTCATTTGCTAGGACAGAAGTTGACAGTTCGGAAAGATTATGCCAGAGTATGTGTGACAATGCCACTGAGGATCACCAGAGCTGGCTATTTCCCATACATAGGTAGGTTTTATATAAGTATTAACTAAAGATGAATCTGTACAGAAGTTAAGCTGGTGCTACAAGACTGTGGAGCGGTACAGTCTGCAGCTCCTTTAGCTGATCACATGGAATAAACCAGGCCAGTTAGAGCTGCTTCTTCGTCTGGTGTTTTTAATGGAGAAGGGTAGGGATTGTTGTGCTTTGCCTTTTAATAAAGTAGAGCTTTATAAAGAAAGAATGACGACTGCTCTTTATATATCACACCATGTAAGAAGATCAGGGTAAAAACCACATAAGGTCTGTTGTAAGAGTGCTAACAAAAGCAGCAAGACTAGTTTTAGGAAGAACACTTTTCAAAGCACATTCCATCATGAACTGACATATTGTCTGTATTGAAGGACTTCCTTTGCTAAGCCTGTATTCATGGTCATCTTGTCATGTTGCCCTTGAAGAAAATGTGCAAGAAGTTTTTATTCATGAGAGTGAGGGGAAATTTGAAAAAAGGGGGGGGGGGGGAACCAACCACCAACAAAAAACCAACCAACCAGCCCTCACAATACCTCCAGTGCTTGAAACACTTAGTCTGAGGAACCAGCTACCCAAGAAAAGTGTCTGCCTCCAGGAATATTCACAAGGCAGTCAGAAATAAGAGTCAGGTACTGTCCAAATCCATACTGACTAAAAGTAAAGATGGACAAAGAAAACCAGTCACATCTTCCATTGGTTAGAAAGATGCAAAATTTCACTCATTTGTCAAACTGACAGAATTCAGTTAATAGAAAAATGACGCACAAATAGAAAGAGTCAGGGTTATTGTTTTTCAGAACACTGAAATAAAGATAGAACACACTTCATAGATGGTATGGAGCGCAGTATCTACATTTTTCCACTTTGAAACAGTATCTTTCTTTGAATTTTACCTGTATCTTCTTATTTTTTACATAAAATAATTAACCACTAAGTATCTGGAAATGTTTTTTTTGTAAGTGAAAAACACGGTTAATGATTTTGGTTTTATGACAAACTGGAAAATCAGTAGTTTGTTTCTTCAGCATAGCTGGTTTGGTTTTGCAAACCAGCATGTATTCAGCAGGGAGGACAGACTCAATTTGTGACAGAAATGTATGGAAAAAATTCTCACTTTGCACCTCAAAAAAACCTGGTGACACTGGTTGATTCACAGCTCAGGCTGAACAATCAGATAGGTTAACACGTCACTGACATTTTCACCTTCCCTTCAAAGACAGTCACACGCACAGCAGAGTACGTCTCCACTAAAACGTTTGATTCTTAATTGTGTAACTCCTGGCTCAGAAACTCTCTACAGGTTCCAAGGCGCCCAGAGCCTTGAGGTGGAAATGCCCTGATCCTCACAGGGGTCTTCCAGTTAGGACGCCCTGTTCCTAAATACAATTTACTCTGTGTCTCCCTGCCAATTCTATCCTGTACTCCAGGAAAACTCGTCAAAAGCTGAATATGGTTTGCTGTTTTCAGGAAAGAACCAGTTTCTCCCCTGAACACACCTTCTTTGACTCAAAACCTGGCAGCTAGGACAAGATAAATGAGACCTTCCTGCCTACTGCCCAGCCACACCTTTTAAAAATTACATACATACATTATAAATATTTGTCAGTAATCAGCTCTACTGCCTTTTATATAGCCCATAAGCTCTTCTGATACTCGGTATTTGAAAAGGAACATATATTTATGGACATTTTTCACGTGCAAATACCTTGTATATTTTGGATGGATGCTTGAGAGTTGATTTGTCCTTTAATATGTCCTACAGTAGCAAAATTCAATAAAGTAACAATCCAAGCACATTTTTCATTCCAGAAAATCTCTGCTGCGGATGCTCTTTCTTTCTTTTCCTGCTTTTTCTATTGATTGCCCCTTCCACAGTAACTAGAAGCCACATACCTCTTGGTATGATGCTGAAGCTTTGTTTTTGTGTTTTCTCATTTTTAACAGGCTAATTTCCTTTCTCAGGATGATTTTGCGAATTCTACATCTAAGAAGGCTAAGAACAAACTGTAAAGATTAGACAGTTTGTAAATTTTCTGTCTGCTTATTAGGCACAGGGAGTTTGATCTAAATGAGTTCCGCATTCTCCCTTTATTTCTTTCCCTATAATCTCTCTCACTCGCATGTAATTCACATATGAAAAGAAAAAGCCTAGCAAAAGAAAAAAATGTTAAATCATTGTTCTGCTTTAGATTCTCAATCCCTTGAGTGGTTCCCAAGCCACAAGTGCTTCTTTATTCTTTTCATTCCAGTTACCGTTTAATCATCAAACGAAATAACCAGCAAAGGAAATAAGTTATGCAATATATGGCACTCCCCTGGAAATATTAAGTAGCTTTTACAATAGATTATTTGACATTGCTGAGAAACAGATAGAAGCAATTAACATCAAATTGTTACTTTTCTCCAAAGAAAAATATTTGTTTAATTCCACCATTCAAATGAAAAGAGAAATTTAATTACAACAGTGTTTTATAACTGCCTGTCCAGATTAACAAGAAGCACAGACATATCTCTCTGGAGTCCTATTCAGTATTAATGGGGAATGTAGGTAAGTTGGTTGAAGAACACAGCACACGATGCTAACTGTTACCTTCCTCATATTCCATAAAAATACCATCACACATAACTATCTTGAGGATAAGCAAATTAAAATATGCATTTTCCCATCTCTTATATTTAAGCTGCAAATCTAGTACCTGCTTGGTCTGCAACAGGCCACATTGCAGTTTTCCATACTCCACTGCCAGCTGTGAATTAAGATTGTATCAAACAGGACTGTCGCCAAGACAAGGTCAGCAAATCAGAACTATTACCAAAAATCCCTGAAAAGCATGGTAGCAAGAAGAGTAAACTCTTGTCTTAGTCTGCAATGAACAAGACAGCTCCACCAAATTCTGCTTCTTTCGCAAACAGTCATCCCTGATCACACAGGGAGCATTTGCATTTGCCTAACATTGGACAAAAACTGTCGTACTGGGAAAGAATTATGAACACACACATTAACTGGCACCTCGTTTCTTCACTGCTGAGCAGGCCAAGTTACACTCAACAGAATCTCAAAAGTGCTGAGAGGAGTTCGTGGCCTACTGAATTTTGGTCATCTGTGATGAGTCAGTTATATTCTATTAGTAATACTGGCTAAATAGCTGTTCACAATCCTTCAAACACAATCTGACACTTAAAGGAAACCATACGTCTGCTTTGGATTCACTGTGACCCTCAGGAACAACTCTGTGGTGTGGGACTTGGCCCCATCAAGAGCAGAGTCATCGACAATGGACATTGTTCAGCAGTACAGGACCTACAGTACCTTTTAAAACATCTTTTAAAATTTGGAACGGTAACACTACAAGTGTGACAGTAGCTAGTCCTCCCCTTTTTGCTTTTCATTTTGATCTTGCTGTCATTTATTTGTATTTACAGAAAGTGGCTAATTAATTCCCAGTGCATGTTCATTGTGGGGCTGCATCTTCTTACACACTGAATAACAAAATAGAGACAGGTGGAAAAACTACAAAGGGAGAAAAACCAAACAGAAATAGGTTATGAATCTTAAAATTCTTGTGTTCTGAGAGAACAAAGAACAAAAGTTGATTTAATATGAGGAATGGGATTCCTAGAGACAATTCAGAACCATCAAATACACAAAGGTCTCTTTCAGTGAGAGTACTGGAGTATTCATTCCAGGGCTTCATAAATCCAACTCTTACTGTATTTGAAAATTTGATTGAAGCCGGCAGCTTATCACCATTAGATAATATAATACAGGAAAAAAACAGGAACACATTAAAAGAGCTGGTTCAGTTACAACTGCAGCTGCTTCCTGTAAATTCCATCTTTTGAATAATAAAATTATTGGGCAATTAAAAGCAATTGCCACTTCTGTTTTCCTACTGATAAACATTATAAAAACCCTCAGAACCACTGCTTTTTCCTGTTTATAGCAAAGCTCATCATCATCATCATCCAGCAAACTATTTTGTGTAGGCCACGCTGGATTTGCAATGTAAGCTTAAAAAAAAAGCTGCAATAGGACCAGCTGATTTCTGGTTACTTCTACAGACCAAATAATCCACACTGCTAAACCATGCTATTACAAATATGCTACCTTATTGAGCAAGTTTGCAATACACTGCGTGGCGTATGTTTTTAGTGAAATCTGTTGTCAAATTATGGTGCCAAATTCAGTACACGTTTGAATATGCTTAACCATAACTACTGAGAGCTGAATGATATGCTTCTGGGCAAAATTTTCCACTTCCAACAGAACAGGCATTATTTTATAATCTTGCAATCTATCGCTCTACTTACCTTGCCTGTATATGCCGCACTGTGCAGCCCTGCAGCCCAGTGAGTACAACACTGCCATTGCTAGTTACATGCCACAGGCTTTGTGCTGACTTTGTAAGGCCTCAGGCTTGTCAGCCTTCGTTTGAACTCCTCTTGGCCAGCCTGAAGCTCTCTTCTAGCTTGCTCAGTTGTACAGGAATTTTTCCCTCGTGACCACTCGGCTCTGCACTAGCAACTGGAGCAGGGCTGTGGGCCCTGGGGGCTCATATGCCCAGGTGCCAGCAGCTGGCGAGACCGGGGATCCAGGGGCCAGCCACAGCCTGCCCTGACTAACGCCAGCGACTGAAGGGATGCACATTGTATACGCACGTATGTATGCAGAATATTCATCTTCCCGCTAACAGACTTTCAGGCTGATCAGCTGGAGAATGAAAGAAGATGATGCTTTTGATCCTGTTTGTGTCTGCATGAGTGCTGAATGTTTCTGCCTGTGCTGAGCTGCTTGGAAAGCTGTGTGTGTGGGCACCGGCTGCAAACACAAGTCCAGCCTCGCTACTGCCTGGACTTGGGAACAGAGAGCTGTGCCCACCTCATCTCCACTGGGCTACCATATCCAGTGACCTTGAACAGTATCCAGTGAATAATGAATTTCAGCTTCTTTTTTTATATTTATTTGGTCGCTAACACTTTCTGCTCTCAAGCAAATATATTTTGCAGGATGTTCTGAAGTTCTGTCTTCTACGCATAAATTATTTGCTGCTATGCTGGTTCAGAATATTTGTGCTGAAATGGAATAGGGCAGTCTTTTCAGAGGCCAGCTAGTACTTGTATGACTTACCTGACAGAACACATGCAAGGTAACGGTGATCAGCTATCATCAGTTCAATAACAAGACCACTTCACCAGCCATAGGCTCCCTCAGAGCGTATGTGATATATTTTGTCACCTGTAGTAAGATGAAGGGTAATGTAAAATCTATTGGTACTAGATAAAAATAGAAAATCTTTGGATAAAAGTTTCAGCGTGTTTGACACAGAAAAGACTTGCTTTCCCCTTCCATTCCAGACTATAACATACATTTACAATATTCAACAACATTTTCACCTCCTTAGTCTAAAGACTGTATAATTTTCCAAACATGAAAAGTGATACAAAAGACAGAGTAGTTGTTGCGCAGATTGATAGAGCTCTACTTCTGATCATGGTACGTTTTGTTTAATGACCAACTGATTGATTGAGATAAATGGCGAGCAAAAGCAAACTAAAAAATCTGAGGTGATAGTTAACTGATCACAATAAATTAAAATAAGTAACGCTCTTTTGGGAAACTGCTCATGGATTAACACTGGCAGCTGTTTATGGGAGGCAATCCACCATGAAAATTTCAAAGATCTTTACCCTCTGCTCTGACTAATACACAACACTAAACTTTGATGTTCAGTATACATAAATATAAATGAAATGAAAATTCAGACAATAAAACAAAAGAAGATGTGGGATTTTATTTAACAGTCTTAACAGTTAAAAATCTGTAGAACACCTTGATAACTAAAAGAAACAGGATATATAAGAAAAGTTGCCTCTCAGAGATGTTGCGAGGCAGATCCTTGTTCTGTACTTGATTACATCCTAGCAGGAACTAATGCCGTGAGTGGGAAGAGGACAGCACCCATCACACACTAGCTGAAGCTGTTTCTTTACCGTATCACCACAGGAAAGAGAGTCTGAAAGCCCATGCTCTCACCAATCTCCCAGGTTACTTCTGCTTCATGCTTCTAACATACTTACACAGTGAACTGTGCATTTCTGGGTCAATGCAGGATTAAGCTGTGTGTGTATATATACATATTCTTGAAGTATAATAGATACTCTGCATCTCCAGTCCCAAACTTTAAGTTTCAGATCAGATAAGACACAGAAGGACTAACATAGGTATCTGATTAACGTCAGAAAATGAGAAAAGCAATAATGCTGGAGTGTGAAGTGCACACTGTAGGATGACCAGAGACCACAGAAGTGACTGATTTCCGTATACTGCAAAGAAATCTGCTCGCTGCATTGCCCATTTCAAAGCAGCAGCTCTTATCTTCATTTACAGCTAATCTGCTAAAATACCACAAAGAAGTGTTGTAAAAGTGAAAACCACTGAATGCTACAGTCATTTTACAAGCAACGTTTAATTTTACTATGTTAACGTGTTAAGCTGAACAATGCAAGGAAACGCAATCAAATACTCGTATTTAAAGAGCGTCAAAAAGATCAATTATCTTTATATGGATAAGAAGCTACTATTGATTTCAACAGTGTTATTCAAATTCCATCTAAGCAATGAAATGCACTGCTTTTTTTTATCAGAAAGAGTAATGCATTATACTGATGCAACCCAATACTTAACACTGTTCAAGGGTATCCGGCGAGCAGAGACAAGTGGCTTCTCCATGACAGGGAAATCTCTCCAACATCGATCTTTCTAACTGAATGGAGCTTAAAACAGATTTCTTTTTCAGCACTCCTACAAGAAGACTGGGTAGAAGTAGTGCATCTCTGAAAGATGCAAGGTAAAACCTACTTATAAGCATGCCAGCAATTCAGTATACGGGCCAGACTGTATCTGGCTGTGCAGATGTATTTTCAAAGACAAAGGAAAATCACTTTCATAGATTCATAGGCAATGCTGACTACCTTCTAAGGAAATGCACTGGCGTCCAAAATATCTCAAAGAAGAAAAACCCTCGCTGGACTCCTAATCAAGCCAAGCAAGTCTTTACATATTACCAAAATTATTTTCTTCCATATTGTAGTCAATTGTAACAGGTGATTTTATGTAAAATCTGGCTTTTAAACCATTCCAAACCTCTCCACAGTTTGATAAGAACTTAAAGCAAGAGGAAAGAAGTTATTCATGGTTTAAAAGAACAGAGCTAGGTCTAGAAAGAAAATCTGACACAAACACAGGATTGTTTGCAGCATGTCTTTAGTTTCTACCGACAGCCTGCTTGATTACAGCCCTTTTCTTCAGTCAGAACACAGCTACACTCCCAAATGGTTGTGTGACTCTAATCAATCCACTTTGTGTACACCAACAGAAAAAAATGGGTGCAAAATTGGTCTGTAGATTTTTATTAACCTCTACTATACGAAACGGAAAAAAAATTAAAATATCAGAACTGATAATACCTGACTCCCTATGTAGACCACAGCATCAGAAAAATGACTGCAGATAGAATCTAAGATTTCCTGGAAACCTTGATAAACAATTAGCACGGGAGAAAAAATTATCCATTTTGCACAGAATATTGCTCCCTGGGGGAAGAGCAACTAGGAAGCACAATTTAAAACAGGCTATTTAAGACTTGTTATATTAAATTTAGACACAAGGGTAATTTGCAAGTCTGGCCACTTCCAAAATGTAGGCAAAAACTCACCTCTGCAAAAAGCTCTGTTCAGATGGACAACTGCACCTGAATCAGCAATTCCTCCCGTGAAAATACAGATATAAGGGTCTGAGACACAGTGCTCTAGAGGACAAAATACAGTGAATGATGACAGGATTACATTTGATGTTAGAACACATTGCATCAGCCTTTTCAGGTTTACCTCTTTTACCTTTCCTCACAATTAAGATGAGCTGCCCGATTTTTTTTTTGTAGGCAGTCAAAACGCACTGCTAAATTTTAAATCACTATTAGTATTCATATGCATTATTCTTCATCTGCATCCAAAGTCCCTGTCCTGGTTTCGGCTGGGATAGAGTTAATTGTCTTCCTAGCAGCTGGTACAGCGCTGTGTTTTGGGTTTAGGATGAGAA
>JAVKLA010000039.1:18365168-18414950 GCA_034782735.1 Sagittarius serpentarius | reverse complement strand
TTGCTCAGTCGTGTTCAGACCAAGTCAAGGACTTTTCAGCTTCTCCTGCCCAGCCAGCAAGAAGGCTGGAGGGGCACCGGAAAGCTGGAAGGGGAGACAGCCGGGACAGCTGACCCAGCCTGGCCAAAGGGGTATTCCATACCATGGGATGTCATGCCCAGTATATAAACTGGGGGGGAGTTGGCCTTGCAGGGGGATCGCTGCTCAGGAACTAACTGGGCATTGGTTGGCCAGTGGTGAGCAACTGCATTGTGCACCACTTGTTTTGTGCATTCCAGTTCTTTTATTATTACTATTGTCATTTTATTAGTAGTAGTTGCATTATTATTTTCTTCCTTTCTGTCCTATTAAACTGTTCTTATCTCAACCCATGAGTTTTTACTTTTTTTTCCAATTCTCTCCCCCGTCCCACAGGGTGGGGGGAAGTGAGTGAGCGGCTGTGTTGTGCTAGGTTGCTGGCTGGGGTTAAACCACGAGAGTCTCCTACCTTTGGAATGTAACTGTTTTTACAGGTTTTATAAAATTTTTAACATGAAGGATAATATGTTGACCTGCAGTTTGACAAAAATCAAACACTGGCTTCCATAAGAATACTCATAATAGGGAGGTAGCATTGTACCTCACTCACCACCACAGACATTCACCTTCAGCTGCAAAACTCCTAGACCAATGAGGAATGCTTTTCCCAAGCTCTTCACGCCCTCTGAATCCTTCAGCTTGGATAGTCAGCTGCCACAAGTTACTATTTTCTTATTTGCTGTCTAATAAGTCTATACTATGGAGTTTGTAATTGTCCTGGTATATCCTACAGTTTTGACTGAGTGCCTGTAAATAACCCTGTTGTCAATAGCAAACACAGCAACAACTGTATGTATGCAGTTCGTTTTATGTGAAAAATGAAAAATCAATGTAATATGCCCTTACTGTAGGCACCTGCGGATAACATCCAACAGAATCGATTAAGTCCTATGCAATAGATAATAAAGCCAATTAAAAAACCAAGTGGAATATCACAGTACACAGCTCCATATTTAAATGCAGTGGTAAAGACAACAGAAGAAGAAATTAAAATAAAAGCTTAGATATGACTAAGGGAGGAGGGTAGTAATCTGTATCTAGATAAAGGTTTATTATTGCCCCATAAAGAGTAGATGTGAAAAGACATACACAGGGTACATATTTTACTTATCCTAAACACCAAAAGTATAACCTTATACATTGCAGCATCTTTGACACATTTTTTAATTAAATAGCAATCCACATATTCATGTAATTCTGAGACAGAATAATTTCCTATTATTCTACTCCTAGATAATCACAGTTTTAGATTAAAGATTTAATGATTTTATAACCTTCAAGCAACATACCCAAAATAATATCTGAAACAAAATGAAAATAGTAAAATTGGCATCAGACAATCTTTATGTGACATTTCCTGCATTCCTTCTGATTCTGGGACTCCATTTTGGTGCAAGTTTCCATATTGACTACACGTACACCCCTATGATTATAACTGCCACTTTAAAAGGAAGCATATGCTGAAGGAACAAAAAGAAGAAAGCAAAGGCGGGGGGGGGAACATTTCTTATTTTAATTGGGTCTTGCAGAAGAAACGCTATCCTGAATGTATCTCTAAAAACCAACTAATTTGCAGTTCCATTTCTCTTGTCTGTTCCTATAAGCTCATTCCTTAAAAGCATAAACCAAACAGAATCCCATCAGAATAATCTAGTTTGCATAGGAGATGAGACTGGTAACAACAAATGCCTCTCATTAGCTAGGAACACTTTCAAAAGAATAAAAAGGTCACAGTTGTTTGTAAGCAAGACAGTATTATAGAATTCTCCAAAATTATAAGGTTCAGAAATAATATTTTTCATTTTGCTATTATCAAAGAACACTTCAGACAGGAATAAAGTTTGGTGCACTTCAAAACAAACTTCAAAACAGCAGGAGCAGAAGAAACACTTCTGTGTTTTGTAATTCTCACAGCAACTGTGTAAATCTGTGACGCCATGTAATTCTGAGCAAACATGGCATGCCCTCACTCATCTGTGCAGTAATTTACTGAACAAAATGCTTCTGAGTTAGAAAAGGCTATATATAGCTTTGTTTTATCTCTTTTATACCTGGATACTCTTGGTTGTTCCCTTCAAAATGTACCCATTCCTTTGGCCACACAAGGCACTCTTCCAGTGACATTTCTTAATTCAGAGTCTTTATTCAAGCTACATAAAAAGACTAGTACTGATGATCAATGCACATGGTGGAGTCTTGCTGCTGAAGTCATGGCAAAGAGTGATGGCTTCAGTTCGTAACCACTTAGTATCTTCCTTTTATCTACTTGGTATCTTCTATCATACATCTATTATGCATTTTTAATTGGGCAAGTATTCTAGCCATAGGTTAAAGAGGGACCGGAAGCCAATCAATTTCGTATGTCCTTATTCTGAAGGATTCGCGTTTGATTCCTGTACTCTGTTTCCAGCTTTGACCACCTATATTCTACAGCAGCCTTTCAGAGGTCAGAACGAAAGGCAGAAGACCTGTAGTCCTGCACAGACTGGACACTGATAACTGGGCCATAAAATTCCTGTCTGGCTAGCCGCTCGTTCTGTTGCTGTCCTGAGCAATCTAGTAATTAATTGCAGAGCTGAGATGAGTGTCTCATCTTCAGCCCTCCTGAAGATTACTTGTGTAATTAGAAACCACTTCTGTTTATTAATAGAGTGCTTTACAACCAAGGACTAACCCTACCACATGTCAGGGTGATGCTGGTGGGGAGTATAACACCAAGAAAACATAGTACAGTGCAAGTGCATCAGGAAAGTGAACCTGGCCTTGAAAAGCTGAAACTGCGAGTTTGTTGAGGTCTGGTGCAGCCTCTTCCTATATGAATGTTGCCACCACCACTGCTCAGGACACAATATGCTAACTTGAGTATAACAGTATAAGGCCTTTTAACTCTAGTCAATTGCTTTAACACTTAGTATAAAATAAACTCTTAACAAAAAAATCCAAACTGCCTGTATTTTGCTTTTGTGCAGAAACTCCATAACAAAACAGATAAAATGCAATTCTGTATGACACATATATGTCATGAAAAGATACTACAACCGACAAGTTTCACGTGGTCTTGAGAGCAAGTTGCCTAATGAATAGCAAGAGCTCTCTAATGTTAATGAAAAAATCCTGTCTAACTCTTCTTCAGACACCATCTTTCACTATGTGACTATCGCCTTTTCAGTTGCCACAATTCCCTCATCTGAAAGAACCGCTGGGTTTGCCAGCAGTCTAGTTGCAATGTCAGAGATTAGCTGAACTGCTCCTGTTAGCGTTAATGGAGTTACCTACTAAATCCGTATGTGCTGGGTTGTCAAGTTTTTCTTAAGCAATAATATGCTTGCAAGCTTCCAGTTACCAAAGGTTTAAAATAAATGGTCTGGTTTTTTCTCTTTATATTAGACAAAATGAAGTCTTCCCTTTGATATTTTAAAAAAAATTTCTCACCTCTATTTCCAATAAACAGAATTTTCTGGGGCTTAGTGGATATTGCGATGACATCCAAGTAGCATAATAACAGATTATATCTTTCAGTGATTTGATGGAGAATTTTACTAGTAGAATAACAAAACTATGAGAAAAGCTTCTCTAGATTTCTCTATCCCACATACACATTTGTATCAAATCTTAGTGACATTTTAGGTATTATGTACAAAAGAAGAAAGCAGCAGACTTCAGATGAATTAGCATACTGTCTTCCTGATGAGGAAGGATAAGGAATTTTACATTCTTGTTGTGTACCTACAGAAATTATACTTTTCCTACTAACTTTAAATCTCGACTAGCCATATGCAGCAAGTCCATCTGTTTTTACTAAATTTTACTATGAAATCTTTCTACGCATATCATAATTGCATATTGATCTTGAACGTATTCTTGCATATGCAAATATTTAAGTGGAGCTCTGTGGGACAATCTCTTTATGGCAATTAGTGGTTGAAGAGCTCTGAAAATAGTCTCGTTATGATAGCAAGGACAACAGGCTTTTCAGAACATCCACAGTTTGGTTTTTTCCCCTGGGTTTCAATAAAGGAGTTATCAATAGAGTAAACCAAGAAGAGAATATGAAATTGTGTCTATGGCAACCACATTCTCTCTCTCCTTTGTATGTCTATGGCTTTTCAATAGATTCTAGAATTCACACTCATTTTTCCCGTACATGGGTCAATTAAAACATATCTCTGAACTATGATGTTATTTCAGAACTACTACCCACTACAAAACTGGATCTGTAAATTCTCATTTAAAAAGGAAACAGTCTTTTCAGGAAGAGAAAAGAAAAAAAAAATCTTTACTGAGCTAATTACTTCCTAGAAAGTTTCTGCTATTGTTGCTATCTGGCACCAAACTCTATTACTTACAGACAATTACTGCAAGAGAAAGATCCAGGGAAAGGAAGAAAGGAACAAAGAATGAAGTTGTTCATTAACCTGCAGCAACTCAAAGGTTGGGGGGAAAAAAGCGCAAGGCTTTGAGGATGCGCCTGCAAAGTTAAGAAATCTGCAACAAGGTATTTTGGTGTTGTGGGCTGGAAGCCTCTGCTGTTGACTTCACTCTTCCCAATTCTACTTTTAAACATTGGGTCTTCTAAGTCCTTCTAAGCAATTAAGATGTGAATTTGCCTCAACAATAGCCATCAGGCTCTACGGGTTCCCCTTCCTCCCCTGTTCAAGGTTAGCTATACAGACCACAGGACATGAAATCACATGTGAAATACAGCTGACTTAATCTGTGCTGACAGGGTTGAGGTCACACAAATCCAAAGCATTTTTAACCTACTAGAGTTATGTTCACAGATCAACTGTGCAGTGTGGGTGCCTCAGATTCCAATGTCTACAGGACAGAAATGAATTTAAATGCGTTTCATAACATACATACAGATTCCAGCCTCTGTGTGTGTTGGTTTGGGTTTTTTTTTAAAAAGGAAAGTTAAACAATAGTTCTGTAGGAATTATACTTTTTGAGAAGACAAAATGTCATTGTCTATGTTTCCTTCTACTAATATACATTTAATTTCTAAATTTAATTTGATTAAAGCATGGGGGTTTTTGGTGGAGGTAGTTTTGGGTTTGTTTTTTTCATTAGCCAGAAAAGTGCTATCAGCGCTATCTAAAATAAAACTGATCTGTTCTGGATTCCAGGGACAAAAAGCTGTCTTTAATATCCAGATTTACTACCACTGATACAGAGAGCTGTTGCATTATGGCAACATACAACAGATATAAGGTAATTTTAAGAATTAAAAATGTTAGTTCTTTTGCAGATCATGCTTCATTCATACTTGTCACAAGAGACTTCTAACACTGGCATTTAGGATTATGAAAATAAGAATCTGACGTAATAAATAAAACATATTTTAAAGGAGTGTCTGCAGGTTACTACAGGAATGAAAGAATGCATTATTTTCATGCAATAATTCAATGGCATAAGGCTGCCAACCTGCCATGGAAACTCTTTTAACTTGTCATAAATGTTTACAATCTATTTTCAGTGAGCTACTCATTTCTCAAACTTATTTTCTCCAAGGAATTTTCTAGAGACCTTACCAGCATTTTTTCCATGACGTGAGCTCTGCGCACACTGCCAGTTGAGCACAGCTGAACCCTAATCTAGATCTACCCTTATAAAAACGTATTAGAGCCTTTCTGGTGCTTTCAGTTAATGATGGCTTAAAGGAGGGGATAGGGTAGGAATCAATGACTTTACTAGCTTTCAGAGCCTCCCTTTTGTATCTTTTCTACCCCTTTAGAAACATGACGCAACTCTTTTTCACTTGTGTTTTAAAACAAATCCTCTCTCTCAGCCCCTAACCATACAGAGAATTAAATCTTTACTATTATAAAGTCTCCTCTGACTTCTCAATGCTTAATAAAAAATTATGACAGTCAAAGCTGTTTTAATACTCACACTCCAATCCCCTGCCTACCTCTTTCCTCTCCTGGGTCCTGTTTTAAAATGTGTTCCTTATCCTAGGCTTCCCTTCATTCCTTAATGAGCAGCAGACTAGTCTCTTAACTGTCCTCCACACAAATGGATTAAGTTTCACAGGAAGAGAGAGCCCCAGGTATGTGTTAGGAAAGCTGTAAGCAGTTGCATGAGATGGGATGAGAGTGGAAACATAATTCACCTGCTCCTGACAGCAAAAGCACCAACTCTCTGCAGCATTTATGTTGACTCCCAATGAAAAGACCCTTTTAACTTGTCACATCTTTTATTCAGCAACTCATTTTCTGCTAAGTATTAAAAGTCAGTAGGGTGTGAGGATTTGTTCCAAGGCTTGCTGAGATATTACTTACACAAAGAAGATGCAGATCATTTCTGCTGAGTAAAGCCATTGGGGATGTTTGAAATTCAAATGCATCTTACCCCCACCCAGCACAGAGACCATCGTGTTTCTTTTCCCTTCTCTTTGTTACTCCCCTCTCATTCTACTTTGCTATATATTTTTTCTGCAACTTTTATTCTTTCTACTGTAACTTCTAAAAATAATAACTGTTAAGAACACTGGAGATCATTGATCTAAATTATCGTTCCTGTCTCCAAGAAAATGATGTTTCATTATAGCTGGTATAAGTTTACAATACTATTCAAGATAATATTTTCAGGCAAAAATGATCAAGGCTGAAGTATGTTTTCAAGATGAACCACTATCATTTTGGGTGGTTCACTCTTAGATCAGGCCTCTCAAATATACGTCATAGATATATAATGTCTCATATTTCTTAGTCTTGGAGCCCTCCATCAAAGGCAGCATTATTGGCAGCTATATAGGTAATGACCTCATACAATGACAAATCTATTAGCACAGTACAATCGGAACTTTTTCCTAAGTATATTTATGGCATCTCTTTCTCACAAACTAAGAAATTACAAGGTTACACCTTTACGGATAGAACTGCATTATATGAGAAAAAAAGATAATCTTCTGTCTTACGAACGTTCACACTAATGAACAAATCCTCTAACAGATTATACCAACTCTCGCTGACTCACTGTTTTGCAAATTCATCTGGAAAGTTCCCACCTCTCCCTCTTCTACAGTATCAGCTCTGTTTAAGGTGAACAAAAACCAGATATCTTCTGCGGTTCTGAAAAAGAACTATGCTCAAAGTATAAAGATTGAAACATCACATTTAAGGATTGTAGTATTACAAAATATAACTGCTTAGACATCAATAAAACTTTCAGATCTAATGATGCGTCTTTCCAAAGCAAGATACCTTGTACAACCAAAAAAAAAAAAAGAAAGCGATCTGCAGACATAATGGTACAAATCCAGACTGTCATGAATATTTCACTACAGTACATAGCAAGTAAGCAAATTAAATATGACATATCAATTTATTCAATTTATCAATGTTTTAGTCATTAGTCCTAATTTCCTGTCAAGCACAGTAATAATGTCAATGTTAACATTCAGATTAGAACCAATTATCCTGGTCCTATATGGGCTACTGGAAAATGTACATGTGCCTCTTTCAGCTCTCTATTGAACTGAATAGAGAACAGTCTACACATGGAAGACATATAACCTAACACTCCCTTACCTGTAAAGCAAACCTTCAAAAGATTTCTTATAATACAGATGTTAACCGAGTTACACCATGTTTGTATTTCACTGTGTTTGTATAACACCCTGTTAGAACGCCCAGCTCCTCAAAGGCATTATACGTCTAACTCTTATACTTTGGTACTTAAATCATAGCCAATTGGGTTAGTCAAGCAACTACTACATAAAATACAAAAATGGACCCGGGAACAGAATAGAACTGAATTCTGTCATACAAGTATATATCCTCATTACTTTTGTACCCTGTTTTTCACCTCAGGAATATATCACATTTCTTTCACCAGTGACACAGGGGCCTTTAAAATTGTGGCTTGGGCATTCTTCAAGGAGGTGGAATACATGAATACATGTGCCCCTAGTTGATTTAAAACTGAACCTAAATCTTTCCCTTTCTGGGAATTTGTTCTAACTGGTACCTCAGCAGATCCAACACTGGTTTTACCGGTATACTCTACCAGGGCAGAGCACAAGGCAGTAAGCATCACCATGATTTGCTGACTCCTTGCAAGATCTGCTGCTCTTGGGAGCTGATAGCTGTAAGGATGCGAAAGGGAACTAAAGACGTAATTACATCATTATTCTAATATTGCTAGTGCCTCCTTGCAGCACTAGAAGCGCGACAAAGACACAGCAGAAACAGGAGAGCAGCAGTATGTGATGAGGGAAAGCAAAGAGGCAGCATGAAAAGACTAGGGTGATTGAAAAGGCAGTTAGGCACTGGGTAGGGAGAGATTAAAAAGAAAAAAACAAAAGAGGAAAAAGAAAGAGTGATCAGAGAAAGAGAAAAACAATCTTTAAGTAGTAGTTCCACCAGCCCAAAACAGCTTGGCAGCTGCTGAACTTGGCAATCACGTAAGACCCAGCTGGCATCACCACCATCTGCCCCTGTATTCTCAAAGCAAACCACAGCATAGTCTTCCACAGCGTATGGGACAACATAAAGTATGTCCCGCCCCTGCAGTAATCCCTAGCTGTCCAAAAGTCCTAGTTCAAATTTACACAGCCGCATGGAATAATGCATTATTTTACAGAAACTCTGGCTTTTGTTTGGAAGGAGTACAACCACACCAGTGTGGAACTGCCACCAAGCTAGGAGGCGTATGAGTTACACAGCTCAGCTGACCTGCAACAATGCTTTCAGTACTGGAAGTCACCTACAACTTCAGGCTCTGGTTACTTGTGCTGCCTTAAGTCTCTCGCCAAAGGTTGTCCAGGCAGTGAAGGTAATTCTTCTATGGGAGATGGTAGGCATCTAAGTTCTGCAAAGCAACAGGACTTCACGTGTGCATCTTTTGTTTGTTTCTTCTCAACTTCTCCTGTGGCTTTCCACTCAAAAATACTGGCTACTGCAAATTTCTTTCCTGAGCATCCATGTAGAATGGGAAAACATGCTGGGAACTTCATGCAGGAAGCCAAGCTCCCGAAGCATTTGTGAATCTGGGCCTTTGGGTCAGGAAATTCCATAGAAACTGTCATGTGCCATAAACCTATCTGAAATATAGATCTTAGTGAAAAAAAACAAAGAGAACAATCCATTCCTTGTGCATGCTGATGACAGAATGTCAGTGTTCCTTAATGCACTATATTAGAAAGAATTTCAGTCTGAAGCATACACATTAACAGATAGATGAGCTTAAAAACAACCTTGGAAAATAATCACAAGTTTTATTTTTCTTGTGTTGTCTGATCACTAAAAAGCATCTTTAAAAATTTATCTTATATTGCTGAGATGAAGAAAACATGCTTTCAGTGATATTTGATTGCTCCTTGGTAGATAATTATTTGTTCAAACAAAATAAACCAAATTTACTTTCCAATCCTTTGCTGCCATCTGTTGGCAAACAGAAGTCAGTGAAAAGAAGCAATTTAACAATAAAAGCTAAAATGAAATGTTTGATTACTACATGAAATGCATAATTATATGTGGATAATTATACAGTTGGATAATGGGGTCTACTGTATTTTTGCTCTTGCTACCACCTTAGATTACAAAAAGGGTGAGATACATGCTGAAAGTTAACATTCCCAAATTCCCAAATCTTATAATGCTTAAAGAGATTTTCTCAATACAGGAGAAAAAAAAAAATAGATAAAGGGAAGGGTCAAGTTTTCAGCAGACTGAAGATACAGACAGCAATTTTTTCTTTTCTCTACTAAAGCTTCACGGCAAGCCTGTATTCATTCCAATGGGAATTAGTTACTGTACCTACCTGCTTTTCAAGGTATCCATGTTTTTGTAAGCCTAGACAATAGACTTTAAAGCACAAAGCCTAGCTAAACTCTAGTTGGTAGCTTATCAGGTGAATTTATTATCATCATCATCATTATTACACTGAACTTGACAGAAACATAGCTTTTTCCATCCTTCTTTTCATGAATTCTGAATCCGATCTAAATGAACAAGCACCTAAACCTTTACAGCAAGTCAAGTCACACAGTTGCAAACTCTACATAGGAGCAAGACTGTAAGATCACTCTAAAGAGGATTCAGGTGCTGGTGAAAAGAGTTAACGTCAGTGCAGCAGATGTGACTTGTACTAACAGCGGACAGATCCATGGCATAAGCCATGCAGCTCTCATTAGCTCCGTGACCTCAAGTGTATGCAGTAATTATTAATGATGTAAAGACAGTCAGAAAAATGAAGCAGGAATAGGTTCTGATCCTACTTCAGGCTAGAATACAAACATGTATGTTTGATTTTGATGGATAAACTCTAGATTGAGCCCAGAGAAGCAAAATGAAACAGTTAATGTTGATGTTTAACCTCTGAAAAAGGTCCTACTCTTTGGTGCTATTTTTTAAGATTCTGAATAATCAAAAACAATGACCATTTTAAGTCAATCAAATTACCCCAATCACAAATCTTAAAAGTACTAGGAATCAAGGTAGATGTCTTCCAAGTGTTAGCATTTCAGAATGAGACATTTTCTCAGGCACAGTTTGACAGATACATTACAGATAAATTGAAAGGGACAAAGGATTGCGTCAATCAGTTCAATTAGAATAATCTGCTTAGTAAGTTTTTACAGTAACATCAAGTGAGAGTTGTACTGAGATCAAGTTTTTGCACAGGCAGCAAGTCCTTTTGTCCTCTAAAATACCATCTGTTAGATTCAGAATAAAGCAAAACCAAGACCTCCACTGTCAGCAAAACACCTATATATTTTGGTTTCGTTTTTATTAACTTCAAAAGAACAAATTCCCTTGAGATCACAGAAAATAGGAAGAGGCTGTCCAGGTAGAAAACCCAGATGATGTTAGTGATGAAATCCATAAATATACAGCATATGCAAGCTGGCATGAATTTCAGTACCACCACCACCACCCCCCCCAACAAAAAATCCCCAACCCCGTCACCAACATTCCAGTCTCGCAAAACAGGAAAAGTTTCCAGACAACGTACTCATCGGAGCTTCATTTGTCTAACCATCATCAACTGGTACAGTCCACTTTAGCCAATGTCAGCTAATAATGCATCAGCACAATATCTTTATATTTAACCTAAATCTAAGAAAAATATTCCAGGATAATAAGAATTCCGTCACAGGCGGGCTTTTCTTTATGAGAAATTTACTGACAAAGGAACACACGAAATAATCCATTATGGTTGCAAGGTGTCCTTCCACATGCAAAAATTCAACTAGATGTTCATGTCATACATATTAAAACCTCATGGACAAAATAATACCTTAGTTTTCAATCAATATTTTAAAGTTAAAATGGAAAGTGATAAAATTTCTTATCAGTCTTTCAGGTAGAAAATTTTATTTTTTGGAAGGTAGAAACTGAAGCCAGTTACTATAGTGCCATGAAGCTATTTGCAGGCCAAGTTACCAATGAAATCCCAAATGCCTTCTGACTTCCACAAGCCGTGTTTCCCAGATTATTTCCTAATGACTTAACACAAAATAGGACTAACCACAAATACTTCAGAAGAGTAACAAATGATAAATTACCATGATTCTATTTTAAAATCCAAGTCCTCCTTTTTTTAAAATACATGTCTAAGAAACATAACATTTGGGCTGGTTTTATACTGAACTTGAGTTATATTTCATTCTCTTGTTTTTATTTTTCAGCTAGAATACTTGGAAATCAAGGAATTTGCTGTTCTTTTAATTGACACCAGATGGCACTGCAAAAGATGAACCATGATAAATACTGTGGCCTCAGTACCTTCCAATTTGAAACCAAGTTTCAAGCCACTCATACAACTGCAGTTTGAAAGTATGGAACACACCATATTCAGATTTAATATGTACACAGAAGCTGCAAACAAACTTGACAAAGCAAAGCAGTGAATTAAACTCAAAGCTACATTTGTGGAAAACCCCAAGTGCAAAAAAGACATCTTTACATTCTGAAGATGCCCATATCTGATCTGATTGATAATTTTTATTCCAGAAAACTTAACTTCTATTTATTTTACATTTAACACGTTTATAATTAGCTACTGTGTCCTGGCTATGTTGCCCAGAAATACCTGCAGATTTTTTTAAAAAGTGTGCAAGAAAATGGAATAATTGCTTACAGTTGTAGATGTGAGCTATGAACACCTGCCAGAAGTGGCACCTCCTGTTTTAGGAGATTTGCTCTCTAACACTACTTTCATTTCCAGTTTTCACTTTATTGGCTAAATTAAACTTTCAGTAATCCATCTGGATGTCAGAAAAACAGTTAAAAGAAAGAGAGGTGGATTACTGTATTTGCTCAC
Organism: Sagittarius serpentarius; assembly: GCA_034782735.1. Lineage (NCBI taxonomy): Eukaryota > Metazoa > Chordata > Aves > Accipitriformes > Sagittariidae > Sagittarius > Sagittarius serpentarius. The sequence continues at coordinate 18,402,602 of JAVKLA010000039.1, read as the reverse complement.
ACACCATAATTTGCCAAGTCTATGCAGACTGTTAATACAGAAACAGAAAGAAATTAAAGAAGGAGACAATGAACTTAGACTCGCTTTGAAGAACAGGTAGCTGTATACTACTCACACACAGCCTTACCTCCACTAATACACTACAAGCATAAACCCTTACCTAAAATTATTATTGCCATTATCACCACTGTTGTCATCAGAGGAATGATCTATCGAAGGCCAAAATAGCCGGGGGACTTAAGTAAGCATTAACAAATAAAAATGTAGAACATAAACTAACAATCTTTGAGTTTGATAGAACCTGGAAAAAGCTGCTTTGCTTTACAGGTGTTAAAAGGCAGCCTTTGTACACAAGGTAGCAACAATAAATGTGCTTATAGAATACAAAGGGGTAAGGTCATGTGGCTTCTTTAAGAATTTGACTGAAGAATTTTTGTCATAATTTCTTGTATTAAAATTGTAAACTACAGGAAATACACAAAAATACTTTGTGGTGTTGAAATACAGCAGCATTTTTCTGACTGTATTCTTCCTCTTCTTTTAACTCTTTTCGATGCATTCCAAAGTCTGGCTGTTGCAGCAGGTCCAAATGATGACATGAGCTAAATGACACAGCTGTAATACTCAAGTGCAACTCCTGCAAGTTGCTCGAGATGGTAATTTTATTTATTTCTTCAAGACTACTCAAAGGTATAATCGTTATGCCTCATACTGGCACAAGTAAGCCTTTACTAATGTTTTCATTAAATGTTGATATATAATCTGTCACTGGACTTTTTTTTTTTTTTCTGCATAGGGCCAAAGACAAGTTTAATCCTTAATATATTTACTAATCTGCTTTAAAGACAGAACTGCATTACTGTCCACAATAAATGACCAGTTTGTACATTGGAACTAAAGTAAAACTGCTACTAATGACTACATACCAGTAATAGTTGAGAAGTATCTTATCAACCCCTTTACTTCTCATGAATTTGAGAGCTGCTCTCTGAAGGCACCTTTTTAATATTACAATATTCAGCAGAAAACTAATTCTGTTACTGTGAAACAGACGCCTCACATTTTTTATTCAACCATTCTACTACACAGACAACATAATTGCAAGAAAACCAGGACTCACTATACAAGATACATTCAGTTGCAGGTTTAAAAAGTAAATTTACCCATAAGGAGGTATTATCCTCTCTAAACTTGTAGATCTATACTATTACACAAATAATCAGAATTAGTAGCATGGGGATAAATCAGGAAAATTTTTTACTTCCGTATCTTAAGGATCACTATAGACATGACTGAGCATTTCAGAAATGAAAGAAGTATTTGTTCCTCTATATAAGGGGGTTTAAGAGGCTAGAATTCTCCATGAGATGTATTTATGACACTTGTTTTTGTGACTGCCTAAAGTATGTTTTAAACATCAGTCAAAGATGATTAACAGATTTTATGAGCTATATGCAAATTGGTTTAGCCACGAACTGGATGAATGAAAAGTTTGTAAACAGAAATATTTTGTTCCAGATGGGGGTAAGCAGGATGGAATGAAACCCCTTATAAAGTTGGGGAAAAAAAAGAAGGGGGGGGAACAATCAAAAAAAGGACCCAGGCATCAAAAAAAGTGTTATTCCACCTAGCCTTGAAACATTTAATTATAATTAGCACCAGCTAACACAACGACCACAGAAAAAAGATGACAATAAAATGTGCCACTGGCCTAATGATGAAGTGTGTGAGAAAAACCATTAAACTTTATCTCAATTAGGCCCATTAATATCCCACCAGTCTATTATGCCCTACAGCCTACTGGAAAATAATAAATTAAAGAACCACAGGGACAGCTTCAAAGCTCTGTGATCATACAAAAATTCTAGGGAAGAAAGGAGAACGGATAGATGAGTTTAACTAGGTTTAGAAGAAAATAAGAGACAAGGAAATAAAACAGTAATCCTATACATTGACTATTTCCTAACTGTAAGAAATTCTAGGCCAGATTCTTGCCTCCTATAAACCAATCTTCCTTTTCTTAATGAAAGTTTAAGACAGATTTTGATAGTCAGACACATGTCCTTGAAGCAACTGAAGCAGAAAAAAATGCATGGCAGCATTACAGCATTATTAGAACTTCTCATTTAAATGGAAAAAATAAGAAAAAAAAAAAAATCGAACTCTTTCTGTTCTACATGATACCAATATACTACCAAGCACCTCAAATACGAGGCCACTGACATCCCTGGAACCTTCTCATATTGCCATCTTCACAACTACCAAAGAATTTGATTGACGCTGTGTGGCGGTGTGCTCCCCGCCCGTCCCACCCTCCCCCAACCCGACCTCTATTTCCCGTAATCTTGCTCAAGTGATAACCACCAGTGGCAGACTGGTTGTGATGGCTGCATCAGGTCGTGATGGCTGCATCCAGCTCAAAGTGGATTCAGAGGAAACAGATAACAATACAATAGCTAAGGGCTAATTTGAGCAACACGCTCACCTACCCACAGTGCTGGTCAATGTCCGACTCAAGCCAAATCTGGAAGAAGCTAACATCTGTAGTCGGTATGCAAATACGACCATGAGTCAATTATCTTACTCCATAACCAGTGGACAGCCCAGAGCCCGCTGAGCTCTCCTGCACGGCAGTGGGCTGCATGCCAGGATCCCCCCACTTGAGTAGGGACACCTCTCAAGGCTACTCCTCGAGGTTAAGAGATTCCTTCCCGCAAAAGATTCTCGGTAAGTGATTAATAGCATGCCAAACTTTGAAATCTTAGCTAAGTGATACAAAGGATTCATCGCACATATATAATCCTTTAGACATAAACCACTGACCAAGTCTGGATCCAGCTGCACCCAAGCTCCCCTCTGAGAAGGAGTTTAGAACGCAAGGGGGTCCTTTCTGAACCTTGTGACTCAATGGGAGGGTCTCTCTGACAGCTTTGTCTGACCCTGTCCTCTATGCAGGAAATAGCAAGTGAATTTTGCCGTCGAATCTTGTTAAACCACTGTGACATTTACTATCAAACTTTGTTACATTGCTGTTTTATATCAATAAACATTTTGCTACTTCTCTCTTATGAGTGAAGTGCGTCACTCCATCCGTGACACTCTGCATGATTTTAGGTTATGGTTTTATTGAGGTAACCTACTTTTCCCATCAGAAATTCTGTGAAAGACAGCAGCTATACTTTTTGGTATATAAACCTACCTACCCTTATGGTATAGAGTAATCTAAACACAGTCCATTATACAATTCTCCCCATCTTTGTGTAGCCTACATAAGCAACAAAAACAAGCACAATGGACACCTAGTCACAACGTAATTTGACACTGAAAATGTCAAATAAAAAAGATATTATATTTCTGATAGATAATGAATTATGCTAAGTAGAGCAGAATAAATGACAAACATTAATTCCTTCTTTTAACACTGACTGCAGGCAGAATATTCAGTGGTACAACTGTAACAGTTGCTTAACCTAATGGGAAAATAAAATACCGTATTTTTTACCAAACTCAACTCCACTGAACTTAAAAGCTTCCATGAATTTATGGGCTTTAACAGTCTCATGGAACAAGGCAAAAGTTGCTTTACTGGCACCTTTGTAATACTTCAAAAAATACATGATAATCAGAAATGCATCCCAAATATTGACCTACTATCAAGTCTTTCAACATTCATTCTTTAGAACATATTCATGAGATTGAAAGTCCAATCATAACCATGAAAGAATAACTCCATTTTTTAAGTAACAGCATTTCCTTCTACCTCTTGTCCAAAGTAGGGTACTTCTAAAATAAAAAAATAATTTGAATAAAATCTCCATTGTCTGGCAGGTTGGAAGCTTGTGGGATGTTCGAGATAATACGCATATACTTTACTAATATGAAAGAAAAAAAATTATGAACAAAGGGAATTTAATTGTTCTGTTACCACTAGAGAATAATCTGTACATGGAAGTAAAGCATTTCAGTAGAAAAATGTTTTTCAATGTTTTGTTTATTCCATCCATTAAAAGTAGTAGTCAGTATGGCCACATCAGGGGATGTCAGATCAGCTAACTTATAGAAATGTATCCATTTACTGCAACTCTGCCTCTTCATATCATTTCTCCCATTATGGATGATAACCACAACCCTCCCTCTTTGCTGCTTGGAGAAAAAACTTACCTACTTTATTTGGTCCAGCACAACAGGTAAAACTCGAGAAGTGCAAAAGAAAGTGCAAAAGAGTTCAACTAACCTGAATTCTCTAAAAAAGACAAAAGAAGTATGTATACACTGTGACAAACAAAAGTTCCTTTGAATCAGAAAAAGTGTTCATTGTTTGGAAGAACCAATTCCACAGCAAACAAGATTCTTGTTTGAATGTACAGTGTTTATATAACATAAAACACATCACACTTATCACACATTTAACTATGGGTGTTCAACTGATTCACGCCTTATAAGAAAATATTAAATAAAATAAAAGCATTTCTGGTGCTTACTTGAAAGCAAGTGTTGTGTATTTTTGTAAAAAGTCCACGCCCGCTGTAAATTTAATTTGAGACCTCATCCCTGTTGGTGAATTATCAAGCAAGGTGTGTGTGGCAGATGGTAATCAGAAGGCCTTGTAACAAGTCAACTAACCAGTCTGCTAGCTTCTTAAATTTCCGAACAATACAGGTGGCAAAAGCTCCCCATTTCTAAAATCTGCTCTGGCAGCCTTTTCCCCTGTCAGCAAAGCTACTTGCAAATGCTTCTCACCCAGTAATGTACTTGTGAAACAAATCTGTTGAATTGGAAAAACAGACTGGTCTATTAGTCAAGGAATGGGAGAGGTCGAAGTTCACATACAGTGAAAGAAGTTGGAACCACACACTGGGCTTAAAACACTTATTTTCAGAAGCACAGATAGAAACAAGTTAATTTTTGACAGGCCATGCTATGAAATGCAGCTGATGAACAGTGAAACTATAAAAAGTGCAGTCCTATTAATTCCCAGATCATTTCACTTTGGGAACAGTGGAGTTAAGAAATACAGAACCAAATTAGAATGACTTAAGTGGCATTTAGCCCACTCCCAACAAATTTCAAAGCTTGCTAGAAAATGAGGATTGATCTCCTTGATTTGATTTCCTTAATCTGCTCTAGCAGAACAGGTAAAAACCCCAGGAGCTGAAATTACATATGATGATATAGTAAGATATGATGCTGCAAAAAAGGCTTCAGTTAATCCCAATTGTGTGATAAATAGAAATAGTCACATGGTGCTACAGAGCAAATGCTCCTTTCAGACAGAGAAAGGCACTTAATGCTTGAAAATTAGTTCCACAGTGACAGCAAACGGTGATTCTGAACAGCAAATACACTTCCGATTCCTGAAGCACAGAACAGTTAATGAGAAATAGAGCAATGTGACTATTACGTACCTCACCTTCCTGTTTCTTTACAGAAGCTTGCAAAACACCAAATGTTTGTCTGGTAACTCTTCTTTCTTATTACTTTACATAAATCCCAGCCAAAGTATTTTCTGCACCAGCTCAGCAGCACGGGTAACGATGAAGAGAGTCATTTGGTAGAACGGGTAACAACCAAAAGGAGTGAATTTTACTGCAGAGGAAGTGTTCTGCAATCTGCACAGGATCTACTGGCATCATTAACAGACTATGGCACTTGCTCTTTCTCTTTAAAGAAAAAATCCTAATCTTTCAGAGAAAAGATTATGCATCTATCTCTTGCTGAATCTCTTTTTGCTTGTTTAATGTTCTTATAAATGGTGGCAATGTTTTCTTACACTAAAATACATGTAATTTACGTACATAATGCATAAACATAAATGTTTATGTAGCCACACAATTCTAGGCTTCTATTAAAAATGAAAAGCAACAGTTGCACAGGGGTAAAGAACATTTTTGAGAAGTAGAACTTGTCTTACGATTCTTGTGGAGATCTGACAAGAGGACTGTCCTGAAATCAGTGGTATTGCCACATAACCAAACAATTACGTACAAACAGACTACAGTGCCTCCATGTCCTGGGTTCAGCTGGGATAGAGTTAATTTTCACAAGAAGCTGGCAGGGGACACAGCACAGCTGACCCAAACTAGCCACGGGGATATTGGATACCATATGACATCATGCTCAGCATTTAACTGGGAGAGCTGGTCAGGGAGGGTGGGAGGTGCTCGCGGCTCGGGAACGGGCTGACCATGGGGTTCCAGGTGGTGAGCAATTGCATTGTACATCACTCGCTTTACATATTATTTTATTAGTATTATTGTTGTTATTATTATTCTCCTTGTGTTGTTCTATTAAACTGTCCTTGTCTCAACCCATGGGTTTTTACCTTTTTCTTCCAGTTCTCCTCCCCATCCCACTGGGGCGGGGGGAGTGAATGAGTGGCTGCGTGGTGCTTAGTTGCCAGCCGAGCCTAAACCACGACATTACACCAGACGTGGTAAGAACCAGTTCTCAACTTGCAAACACCAACGCTCTGAATCTGACCTTGCCTTTCTTTAAGAGGTCTGGGAGCAAGTAGTAAATGGAGACTTACTGCTCTTGCAAATTCATGGCACTTCCACTTTGGTATGTCACAAAGAAATTTAGGAGCTGTCATTTAGGTTCTGTTACTTGGACATATATGCTCATACTCTTCTCCCTTTTAGGTAAGAGACTGGAATCTTATTTTACTCAGTTAATACTTTCTTCAGGGTGGCATGCCTGCCTGAGAGCAAACAGGTGAATCCTTTGGAGTTATCAGAAGGTAGATAAAGGTTCATGAGAAAAGATGGCATCGACAAGCTCAAGACTAAGAAGGACAGATACCAATTATGTATGTTTTTTTAAGTCATGGTTTGTACTGTGCTAGAGAGAAGACTGAGTCTAGTTCTTTTATTTTAAAATATGCAAGGAGTGGAAAGTAAATAGAGGGGGCAGGCAGACATTGATTGCCAGATAGCACTTTGCTGGATTTTGAGATTACCAGGATGTGCCTGTAGTGTCTAATGGGAGACTGCATGCAGAAAGAAGGCAGGAGAATGACAATCTACAAACAATAGGATTAAAGTGCTCTGTGCAGTTAGGACTATAAAATATTTGAATAATCCTTCCAAAGTTGTAATGGAGAGAGAAGTAATTAGATTTCTTACAGAATCAGAGTGTCTGGAAATACTATCACTTTCAAAAATGCTATTAAACTTAATGAACACACAGGTTTCTGGGGGAGAGGGTTATGTATTTCTTTTTAATTATCTCAAAATACAATTCTCCTAAAAAAAAAAAAAAACAGAACAAAACCATAGAACGTTGATTTTATTTTGTTGTCAACTGCAAGCATAAGGCTAAACTTTCTATACTGACTTTTGAAATCAGTCATTTACACTAGATGAATGCTTCCAGGCCCTACTGTGCCAGACTTAACATCCACTGAGAAACAGTCCCTGTTCCAAGGAGAATGGATCAAAAGTGGGAGAGAGGAAGCTTAATGGGTCATCTGCAAGCGAGGAACAGAAACACTTAATCTTATCTGACTTCTTAGGGTACAGCTCAGTGAAATAATATAAAAATCAGAACAGGTTGCACTGGAATGAAATTTTTTGCTCAATATTAACAAAACTTTCGCTCTTCCCTTGCGAGCTAATTCAATTCACTTATCCACGAAAACCAACATGGAAAAAAAAAATGGCTATGTTTCTCCTGAATCGGTTTTGTGAAGGGTCTGACAAACACCAGAGTCAGTGCAAGGGTGAGACAGAAATGCAGAGCCACCGACACACACAAAGGAAGAGTAACAGAGGGAAAGGCAGATAAGGAGAATTATAACTGTCTTTTCACAGTGGGGAGTTGTTACATCAACGAAAATATCTTACATAACTTTAGCCTCAGTGAAGAGTACATTTCACTATATGCAGGATGAAGAATTAAGAGTTGTTTAGGAATTTCTAAGCCATATCTTTTCCTAAAAAATTTCTTTTTAGTACATCCAAAGACAGGTAACAGCCCTGTTTATCATCACTGTGTTCTTCCTGAAATAAACCTCAACACATTACTGCCCGCCTAGTTGCTATGCTGAACTAAGTACTGCACTAAAAATACCAGGTTCTGGGGTTTTTTTTCCCTTTTTACGTTTTTTTGTACTAATAATTTTGTGCCAGGAAACGTTGCTTTTCTACATGCTATTTTTACATATACATATGCTGCTGTTATCCTACACAGCTCCTACCAGTACACGTTTCCATGTACTGGGCAAAGTAGGAAGAGCAAGCAGGCTGCCCCCTCTCACATCATTCAGAGGTAACTAAGCCGCAGAATGTGCCACAGCTCAGCAATGCCTATCAGGCGCAAATGATTCAGTTGCATTAGGGCACATAACTTAATATTAACTTGTAAAACTATGTGCAGTAGAAATAAGCTTGCCTAATGTCTGCCAGTTTTCTAATTGGTGTTCAAGTTCCACAGTACCCTGAGACTTCAAAGGCTCGGTCATGTAGTCACTGTAATTTCAGTCAAAGGAAGTACTTGCTAAAGAGAACGTGTAATTGAGAGGGACAACAAAGAAGATGATGGCGGAAAAAAAAGATACAATGGAGGGAGCAACAGAGTGGTCTGCAAACATCACGTTAACTAACATGTCAAACGACGTTAGACATGCTTGGGAGTTAGTTCCGTCTGTTCAGACCTCTGAGTATCTCCAAAGATGGAGATTTAACCAACCTTTCTCTGTAACCTGTACATAAGATGTCTATTAATTTATCGATTACTAGTATTGCCAGTCTTATCATCGGGATGCTAAGTAAATAGAAACCACATGCCATTCGGGAAGTCCCTAAGCCACAAATGCCCGACATTTGGAAGAGTACCTGGAAGTACCATGAAACATGCTTACACTGTTCATGCATGCTTCCATGGGCATCTAATCCTGGCCACTGCTGCAGAAAAGATACTAAATGCATAGACTTTTCATCTAATCCACTGCAGATACTCTTCAAGTTTTTAGCTTGTATGCAAACAGTGCTATACGTTTGAGCTTTGTGTTCTGGAATTCTGTTGTTGCTGAAATTTTAGGTAATAATCCAGGTCTTTAATTTTGTTGTTTAGATGTTGTTTTGCTAATAAATAAATGCCTTCTAAATGCAAAAATTTCTCAGGAAACAACAAATATCATTATCATGTAATAGCCAGAACTTGTAGACAGAACTGTAAAATGTGATCAAGATCAGAATTTTGCTTTTACCATGCACTAAAGAGAGATTTCAGGTGTATACAAATTAAAGTATTTGAGTCCTCATTAACATATGCCCATGTGATCCATACCCGAAAAAGCAACTAAATATAGAAGACTACATTTAATTAAGAGCACAGCAGGAACTTTTAAAATGGTTCAGTGATGTTTTTATCATATTTTTTTTAAAAGAATGCCAGTGACAAGAAGCACTAGAAAAAAATTATGCCCCAAACCTACTCATTTCCTAGAATACAGAATAGATTTATCTATACTATTCAATAAATTTATTTATCTAGAGTTGCATTTATAACTATTCTCTATTCAACACTGGAGAGTATCTTTCAACATTTTCTCGTTATCCAATATATTCAAAATACAAATTACTTCCTGATGAATAAAGTTTTTTTTAAATAGTAGGTATTTGATAGCAGGCCAAATTAGCCATTAAATTAATTTCAATTTTTATATTTAAAGAGGAAAAGGATGCCATTCTGTTCCTGCCATAAAAGGCACATTATGTGTTTATATAAACATGCATGCAAACTTAATTCAGACATAATGTACTTGTATGTTGTTGGATATATATACCAAACTGAAACAAGTAATGCCTTTTGATAAAATTAAATGCTTTCACTCAGAGCTTTATAACAAATATTATACTAATGCCTATAAATGTTCTAAAAATATTTACCAAAAAAAAAAAAAATCAGTATGTGACTGTATAGAGAGAGAAGAAATTGGCTTCAGAAGCATGCTTCCCAATGAAAGAAAAATCGGTCACATGAAGTAACTGAACATCTTTCTTACACATATGCAAGAAACAGATTAATTTCAAAGAAAGAAGACTGTTCTTCAAGAAGCATGTCTCTTGCTCCTCGATGTACGATGTATACCAAGAAGCGCAGGCTCTAATCAGATTACTTCTAAAGCAGGTGGCACACATGCTATGCCGTCCCTTCTGTTCCCCAGTTCCCCAGTCTTGCAGTGGGGCTCTAACAGGTAGACTGTTTATTTCCTGACTGGCTCAAGAAGCTTTGCTGTGATAAAAATACTTGCTTATACTGAAGGACTGTCCCAGCCCAATACGGAAGTAAAATACAAAGCGGTGCACATCCAGCAGGTTATATGTAAAACCAGAAGTTGTTACAGAAAGCAAATTCATTTCACATGCTGACTGTCTTTCAGCAGAACCATGCTGAATCAAAACAAACGTATGAAAACATAACCTCACATACTGACAAAAAGAACCTGGGGAAGAAACAATGACTACAATGTCCTCTAAAATAAACAAACACTCTTGATGTTTTCTTTTTGCTTTCCATTTTCTGTTATTTTTAGATTGCCATATTGTCATGACCTGCTGTCAAAATAAGATTCTAAGAAAAACAAAAAAAACCAAAAAAATACCCCCACAAAAAAACCCCAACAACAAAAAAAACCCCAAACCAAAACAAAAAAACCCAACCGAAAACTGATAAAACCATCAAAAGCAACATCTTAGAGTAAGTATTTGGAAAGTTCCAAAATGAAAAATTATGTGTTATTTTTTGTTTTCAGATCAAAATTATTTTGCAGACATAATAAGACACAAATTATCTCATCTTTCAAAACATTTTGCTAAGACCGAGATCACCATTCATTACTAACAATGATTACGGTGACACCAAGCTAACAAGTTACAATTCATATGAAATTCATAATGGCCCACTACAGTTAAACAAATATTAAACAAAATGACTGATCAAAACAATATTTTGGCAAAAGCAAGATGACATATAAACAGAATGATTAATTATTAGACTTCTAATGAACTATAATTTGAATGAATCTGAATGAATCATTTTTACATTTCAAATTATTTATGAGTCAGAGTAAGAGCTGTATACCAAGCCTGCTCAAAATACTTTGTTAGTTTGTACAAATGACCAGAAGCCAAATCAAACACAAAAATAAGGAAAAGAAGTTCTATAACTACGACCTTACTTCATCATTTTAAAGAAAAGTGTTCAGTTTCAAATTTTCCTCTCTCTGAAACAAAATGGAAATCAAGCCAATTGTTACATGACAGTGCATTTTAGAGTCATGAAAATACCACAAGGAGAAAACAATGATTAAGATGATTTTGCTGGGGAGGGAGATGACAGACGATGGAATGGATCACACCCCTAAGTCAGATAAAACACAGCATGAAATGTGAATAGTAAGATAGCAGTCAAAACTGAAAAGGAAAACATTAAAAATAAAAAACGTCATTTCATTATGCAAAATTAGTGTAACTTATCTCACCTAAGCACTAGAGATTAAACCAAATAAAAATATTAGACTTCAAAATTACAAAAAAATTTGTTTTCCTAGATTCTTCAGTGAGTATACAGCATACGTTCCTAAATGCTTCAGAGTATAGTCCAGTTACAGCTGGGAAAGGAAGAAGAAAATCTTCTGTAAGGACTTTACAGCCTGACACTTCTTTTTCTCAAGAAGAGAGCTAAAGATTTTCTCTAAGCAGAACCGAAGGAAGTGAGTTTGGTGGTGCAGCAGCATATGCTCACTTGGAGAACAGAATAACTTTTTGGAAAAACAGCTAAATCAATTTCTGGGGAGGCCTGAAAAAACCCTACTAAATAAAAAAAAACAAACAAAACCAAAAAAACCCAAAAACTCACACCACCAAAACTTTGGATCAACACAGTACCTTCCTCTGAGTTCAAATGACTAATTTTGTATTATTTAATCTGCTTTAAAAGCTCTGTAAATTAGCTCAACAGCAACAACAAAATTAAACCAGGAGCTTACTTGACTATCATTTTAGATAATTTCTTATAAATACTGCTCAGCTAAAATTTTTCACCCACCAGGCTAATATATCAGTTCTTAGAAATTCTTTCTCAAAATGTATATGCTATCTATTTAAAAGATACAGAATCAGTATCTAACTTTTCTTAAGGAAGATTTTGATGGGCCCTTCGAAATGAGACAAAGCTTGCTTTACTGTTAGGCAAAAGACTGAAAAATGACTATCATAAAAACAAGTTCCATAAATTACATAAACCAACTGCAAATAATGAAAACTACATCCACAACTATACTTATCTAATATTAAATCAAGTAGCTCTAAAGATTTTTATCCTGAACAAATCAGAACAATAGAATTTTGACTACACTAGTTTACACAGCAAAATAAATTACCACTGTTCTACCGCATTGAAAGTCTAGATGTAATAAAAAAGTAGCTAATTAACCCATTTATCACAAATACCAAACAGGCCAATGGTTTTTGTAATTATCAAGACAATTCAATTTTTGCTTTAGTGTGCATGCTTGTTTGCCCAACTCAATTGGAGATCATCAAAATTACTTACAATACACTGCCTAGCAAAGCATGACAAAATTAGTCTGCTACAACCAATTAATTGAACTTAATAAAGCTTTTAAATTATTTTTGTTTATTACCATTCCTTTGGGGTTAATGATGTAGTCCTTTTTGGCTAGGAGGAATAATTAATATTTTTTTAAAAGAAAATTAGATTTTCAGTGTGTTAAGATAGACCAACAACTCTCCCTAATGGGTAAATAGTAAATTATTCTTCAAAACCAATACTTAAAACATTAATTTATTTCTCTAATAAAACCTTCTGCCTACATACAGTTGCGTCCATATATACAGACAGCTTATAGGCAAGATCACATATTATTAAGGATGATTTCCAAATTACTTCTCAACAAATATGTACTAATTAAAATAAATATTAATAAATAAATCCCTGTTGTGTTTTTTAATAGAGAGCAATCTGACCATCATTCTGTGAGTATAGTTCTATAAAGTTTCATGCCACACTACTTCATTGCAGTTGATTAGCCATAGTCAAAAATAGCCGATAAGTTAATTGCTTTATAACAATGTCAATGCAATTAACATTCAGATATTCAAATGAAGCCATGCCATGTTCATCCAAATGAATTAATGCTTAGAAATTCTAATGAAATTGCTCATCTCCTTTCTACTTTCTTAACAGAAAGAAAACAATGTATTTACTGCTTTGAAAACTTTTCAACTGTTCACTAATGTCAGGAAAAAAACCCTATTCTCTACACCTTAACATACACATTTCCACCTGAAGAACTTACATTCTATTTTTAGAATGAGTAAACCAGCTGTAAACATTAAGGAGCTAAGTATGATCCCATTCAGGAGGCAACATACTGATTCGGAAAGAGAACTGTTATGAACATCATATCTCATCTAAAATACTTCTTCAAGAAGGGGTAAACGTTCAAAAAGGGGTATGTTCAACATCAGCTTCTTCAATCAGTGTCCAACAGAAATTGCTGAGGAGTGACTCAGTCACATTTGGCTCCATGCCCTCTAGGGAGTATATATTTGGGCAGTCACCAAAAATACACTTTGGCCAGGAATTATTTTTATAGCCTTTTAACTCTTTTTTTCCGGGTTTTATGGGGACAAAACATCACCTGCCAACTCAATCTCAAAAAATCCTGCACGGCAGGACAAATTCACCGTACTTTCTCAACCTGCTTTTATTCACTGCTCTGTCATGCTTAAACTGGACTGAAAAACACTAATAGGATCAACTTCAATAGCAAAGACCACAGCCAGCAAGTGAAGTTAAAGCCAAAAACCTTCTTTCTCCCTTAAGACTACATTTTTATGAGAGGCAAGAACACAAATTTACTCTGGTCAGTCATCCCAGACTATCCAGAATAAAAATAGCATGCCTTGACAGCAGGAAGGGTGTCAAAACTATATTTATTCAACTATGACAATAATGCCGGATGCAGCAACCATTGAATTATGATAATTTTATTACTCATGAAAATCTTTTCTACAATGGCTGTTTCTGAACAGTATTATGTGACCTACACTCTGAGTATACTCATTCAGCCCACTACATATTCACTTCGCATATAGACACATGACGCTGATAGCTCACCAGCCAAAAAGCACCTTTTAAGCTCATGCACACAGAGCTGGAACCTCCCTGCACGATTACGCGGCTGGGGCAGGCACACGGCATGGAGGCACGTGCTTATACACCTGTTAAAGAAATCTAAAATGAAGCTTTCACCGCAATTCCAATATGACGAAAATCTGAGTTTAAAAGCAGCCTTGAGACTATAGTAATACACAGGATAGATGTGATTTGAACTACATCTTGAACCTGTGACATACTTCACAGCTACAGCTAATAAAGAGACCAAGTATCAACCAGAGCTTCCCCTTGACAGTGCTCTTTTCTTCCTTCTCTTTGACAAAATGGTCAAGCTTAACATGCAGTGCAAGGCAGTTTTTATGGACTCCTGCCCAAACTTTGATTCCCTGTACTGAACAAGCCAACAGGATGTCACAGGGTGGCTCAGTATTCCCTGAAAGATGGTGTTACCTATACAAGAACTACCAGAAAGTTCTGTTGAAAATACGAGCAGAACTATGACCTGATTTTCTATTGATACATAAGCTTGGGGAGCTTGAATCCCATCATCATGACTTTTTTTTGGTTCTGACTATTGATACTGAGTGGCTGATAAACACCATGGCAAATACTCTTTTTATGGCATTCACATCCATGCCATTCTCCTTCAAGAATTCCCCTTGGCTCACTTTAGTGATACAAATAACTGATTTAATTACCAGTCTAGACAAAACTAAGCATTTGATTTAACTTGACTAACTGCTATGCAACTTCCAACCCTATGTTCTAACCACCTCCGCATTAACCTCTTTTGACCAGTTTATCCATCCAATGGCAACACATACTGTGCAGGTGGGCTCAGTGGTACCAAGAATGCTAGATCAGCCCATGGATATGAGTGAGAAAAGACATTTTACCTTTTTATTAGATTCATGCATGTCCTTTCATCTGTGTATCAGGATCAATATCAGGTTAGAAACAGAGTGTTGAGGGTTATTTGAAAGCTATCCTAATAGCTACCACTCATTTTTGAGATGCTGTAAGGTAACATCATGACATCAGCATTTCTATGAAGTTAAAACTACAGATTTTAAAGTCCCTTGTGTTATGCACTAAAAGGACAGGAAAAAGGAGACTGCTCTCCCAAATACAGAATGAGGACAAACGCTATTTGAAAAAAATATCAACAGATGGCCTCTTTACAAGAAACTATCATGAATATCTCTTACACAATAATCTCAGGAGGACAGACAGTTATCACAGCTTCATGAATAGTTTTGATTAAAAAAAAACCACAAAAACCCAAACCAAACCAACCAAAACCAACAAACCAGATCTTTCCTTCGAAAGTAACTCGTTGTTGCTGCTCACTGTGAAGAATTTCTAAAGTGTTATTTTTATAGTGGGTAATTCTCTTATGAATCAAAATTAATAAGCAGAAAATATTGTATTTAAAATATTCTCAGATAAAAGTTAATAACATACAGTTTACTTCTTTGTTAGCAAAACTTGAAAGCTTATCACCTTGCTTAAGAGAAGAGAGTCCTCAAAACCAAGAATTTTTGTGTTAATATTCATCTAATGCTGCAATGTTTCTTGTGTTGCATAAAATTGTTGGCAAGTACACTTCAGAATGCATTCAGCACGCCCATGAGAACTGACATGTATTTTAGATAGAAAAATTAACATTTCATTGGGGGGCAGGGGGGAAAGGGAAGGGAGAAGGTGTGACTATAACAGCTCAAAAGATAACAACACATTAGAGGAATGATTTACGTTAATTCACAGTGCCAGCCCTGGATATGGAGAAAATAAGAGCAACATGCTGAATAAAAATTCAGCTGACTCTAGTGGGGTTTAGTCTTATTTACTAACAGACACCAGAGAAAGCATACAATAAACTGATTCTCATCACCATTATATTAGGGACAAGTCAAACGGAGTTTGTTGATTGTAATCTGGTCCGCAGCAGTCCATTCAGTAAAAGAACCTGCAGAGCTTGGCAGGGTGACTGACAAAAATAACATTCATCACCTGGAGCCAGTCAGCTGTTGTAGCTGCAAGTACATAGCAAATGTCCCCATTTTTTTTTTTTTTAAGTGACACTGTTTGTATAGAGTAAGTACATATAGATGTATTTACAGTGGTATAGCTGCTTTCCTGCAGTCCTTACACAGCAATTCTACTTCTTCTGTTCAGAAGCCACCGTTAAATCCACATATTAGGAACTGGTCTGCAGTATCTACTGAACAAGCCTCCTCTTCAGATTAACTTTCCATTCAGAGTGGATTCTGACACACGAATCCAGTATTGCTTATTTTTCAGATTCACACTGAGATGTACCCTTTCTGGCTCTATTTGTCCTGGCACCTCCTGAAAACCAGATGAGAGAGAACTTCCATGGAATAAGAAAAAGCAGAATTCAATTATTCCTGCTGGTGAAAATTTGAACATTTAAGGCTTCTATCTACAACTCAGTTTCTATCTTAAACATATAACTGTATTATAATTTTATAGCAGAAATATCCTGTTAAAATCACCTAACTACTTCTTTATTTGTATACTATCAAATGTTATAGTTTATTGCTTGAAATATCGATTCTTACTTACAAGATGTTTCTCCTTCAATAAATCCCATCTAGGATAACTATGTTATCAGCTGCTGTCTGTTATCTTCAGAAAAACAATTCTACTGTTTTTCACCAGCTACTCAAAATGTTGTATTATGGGCTATTCCTTATCACTGAAATAACCCAAAATGATGCATCACAGTATGATTCATCAAGGACAGAGTAATAAATAGACCAACTTTAAGGGAACTCGCTTTTTAGAAAACACATTCGAAGAATGGAAAAGAAGTAAAGTGTGCCAAGAAATGCTGATTTTAAAACTAAATACTTCTGCATTCAAATGAGGGAAGAACAATTTCTGGAAAAAAAATGTTTCTGTATTATCTTTTACCCATACAATTTAACTACAAAAGAAGACTTCATATTGTTATTTTTCAAACATTTGACAAATGATTCCACACTCGTCATGGCAGAAAATATTATGGCAATTATATGAAATAGTTTTCCAGTGAAGAATCATTTCACAACACTGAACTGTGTTTCTACTGGTTTTCTATTATAGCTTCTCAAATTCTTCCTCAGTCAGTCATAACAGCTTAGCTTGATTAAACTTTGCATTATCTGTAGAAAGCTGGCATTGCTATTATGTCAATGTATTTTGCCAGAGCCCTGGTCAGACAGAATGACTTGAAAGAATTCCCAGTAACTGACCACAGTCCTGCTGTCTCAGCACAGTTTCTTTCCATTAACCCTCCTTCACACACCGGTCTCAAAATGGAAATTTCAAGAAAAAGCCCGGAATCTGCTTGCTTTTCCCCCCACCCCCTATACAGAGGAGTGAACTGAAGGAGGATTCTATCTGCTGCAATTCCAGACGTTAGAAAATTAAGCTCGCCCTTAAAAAACCCTCTGGTTACTGAATTGTATGAAGACCGCTAAAGCTCAAGATATATTGACATCTTTTATACAAGATTCTTCACCTATATTTTACTCTCCTCTCGGTGAAAAAGTCCAGGTGATTTGCAGTGGTCAAGACATGAAATAGCCCCAGTTCACAGGTTTATTTACATTGTGAAAGTTAACAAAGAAAATTAAAATATCTTAAAAGCTTGAATTAATTGTTTATACAGACTAAGGGCTGTTAGCTCCTCTTTTCCGAAGTTTCTCATGCATATACCACTCTATATCAGAAACAGAAACTGTGAGCAAAAAGGTAGCAATTATCTCTTCAACACTGTAACAGGCACATTAAAGAAGTGTGATTCATGACCTAACTGATACTCCGTGCAAAAGAGTGCACATGTCACCACTTCTGATGTTCAGGTTTTGGGGAATGGTAGGAGAGCAGTTCCCACAGAAGTGGAAAAATAATTTGCCTTTTTTTTTTTTTTTCCCCCTTCCCTAAACTGGAAAGTGAGGTCTTTCATAGAAATTGCGCTGATAGAGAATTTCTGCTAGTGTTGGATGCAGCTGTTGAGAGGGCACATGTGACTCTCCACCCTCTGTCACATCACCGGCAGCACAGCCTCCAACAGGCAATGCTAACAAAGGAGCTCCTGCCATATTAACTACATAATGAATTTATTCCACTCTATGCTGCAACAGGATAGAATTAAATGCCTACAATAAAAATTTTAAATGCAGACTTCCATAGTTACGATGGAGATGATGCTACCTATATTTTGACCAGCAGACAATGACCAGACGCCTTCAGAGCTTCCACTGTAACCCATTATACTACCAAAACATCTAAAGGCATAAAATTGGTTCTTAATGTTGGAAATCAAGCTGCTTATTCATATCACATTCACTGCTTTTCTTTAAACACCATCTGTCAGTTCTTAGATTAGGGTGGAAACTGCCTGCCTTCCTTGGTATACTTGAAGGGCCTGCGTATACAGAGAAAAGCTTACGAGCCTAACCATAAAGACTATGGTACTCAGAATAATAAAAATCAAACTTATTTTTTTTAAATATGATAATAGAAATCTAACTCTAGAGCTCTGAGTATTTGAGATAAATAACCCTGACAATTTCAATCATCACAATTTAACAAGAAAACCAGGAGTACAAATTATTTGGGGGGGGGGGGTAGTTTGCAACATACTCATCAAAACTTCTGCAAAGTTTAAGAAAAGTCCTTGTGCAAGCGAGTTACTGGCTTATACTAAGCATAATGAGATATAATTTAAATAATTTGTTTCTTTCATTACAATGATGTGTATCAATGAGACACACTATAGATACAAGAAAACATTTAAGTTCTCAATCAATAATGTGCTCTTATTTTATTGCCTTTCATTAGATATAAACAGTCACCTGAGTTGTTATAAAGTAAGAAATTACTAAGGCTTAAACTCAAAGCAACTTCAATTATCCCTTTATTTCAGGCATTTGAAGTGCTTAGTTATTCTTTCAGATTCTATTAAGACATTATTGCTGTTTTATTGCCAGTAAAACAGTATGTTTTCAAGTCTTTATAATAAGATGCCAAAGGGACATCTGTATGTGGAAGAAGCTGTTTGGTGTTTCCCTGAGAGATCTGTCAGTTATGCTGAGTTCAACAAAAATCATACATCTGTATATAGAAATGTTTGTGCCAGTACATATACTACACTGTACTGTATTCATATTTCATATTTATAAATATTCATTTGGGAAATTTCCATGCAAATGTCATTAACAGTGGTCTGTCTTCTGTAAATAAGCTTTCAGAGTACAAATCACATTTGGAAGGTTATTACAGCTTCTAAAAGCAAAGACATCTCAAGGATTCTTTACTTCTTAAAGGCAAAACCACATTTAACTGCCTACATTTATTGGTTAAAACCTTGCTACTAGGTACACCTGCTTCAGGCTTTGATGGAGTCCCATCACACAATCATTTTCCTAATCCACTTGTTTAATGCTAGCCCAATACCTGCTTCTCCAAAATGCTTCAGGTTATGCAGTACTTCAGATTTTCTGTTCTGTAAGCTAGACTCCAAGGATTTAAGAATGAATTTCATTCTTAATGAAATTAAGACAGACAGATGACAGAGAGATGTTATCGGGTATTGTAGAGATTCCAAGTCTCTTCTACATATTCAGGGATACAAAGCATGACATACACCACAGCTCCATAAGGTATAAGGTATATAAAGAAACATTCAAGACGTAAGTATTGCTCTCTTTACACTGGTGCTTATTTTGATGGAATTTTTAAGTTGGCCTTTTAAGAAAGTTACTTTTCAACATGGATTATGTCATTCCTTGTTTATACTCAAACATTCATTCCAACTAACCAAATTTTTCTTCTTGAAAAGATGAGAGGTTTTGCTATTCTTTCCACAAATTGGTTCATGCCCTGCCACAATGAAACAATTTTTTATTCATCTCACATTTCTGACTGACACTGCTGTTTTATTACTTGATGTGTGAAATCGGTACATGATCAGCCAAAGCCTAGTGCTACACTCCCAGACCCTTTTTTTCCTTTCCCTCCTCTGCCTTCACTTTTTCTGGTGTTCCTCCCTATCCTTTTTCAGCACTGTGCCACAGACAGACCCACAATAACTTAATGTTTGAATGGGGAAGAAACACTGAGTTTTGATAGTCTTGCCTCATGTATCTGACATTCCAGATTATTTTGCTCAGTGTGCACTCAAAAAGTTGAATAAATATGAACACAACTGCAACCAAAAAACCCCTCAGTATTTTCTTTTAACAGGAATCTTTATCTTGTGAGGTTTTTCTTATGCTTGCATGGCTATGAAATAGAGGCTTTCTAAAAGAACTTCCAGTAGGTAACATATGTAACAGAAGCCTTGCTGATGCCCTAACACTATAAATTTGATGAATGTCACCGTTTGCTTTCTATTTACTCAAAGAACCTCTAATAAACTAACCTTGGGAGAAAGAAAAATCAGGAAAAAGTGCAGAGAAACAGTATTTCAACGTGCACAAAAGTACTGAAGAGTCACAGCATAGTACCACAATCCTCCCTTTCAAATGAACCTAGACAAGTTTAATGGAAAAATGCTTCCAGCGTGCTTGAATAAAAATCCTATTTATTCTCAGAGATTTGTAAAAGTTTACTCATGATCATTAAACAGAAGCATTTAAGGAGATAACAGGCTACTATATGACAGGGGAATACATCTTGATGGTTATAATGGAATGAGTCCTCCCTGTTCTCTGGTGAAAAAAACCTATCAAGTTGCCTGTAATAGAAATTAATAAAAGACTAACATTTCTGGGATTTCCTATTAAAAAAAGCCTGAGAGTTTCCTAAAAATATGCCCTGGGAACAACAACAACAAAAAAAGCCCCAAAGACCAAAATGTATATTTAAATGTAAAACAAACAGCCAGATTTAAAACGTAAGCACAAGGAAGAAATTTATCAGTTTACTACTTCCTGATGTTCAGAGTTTATCTTGGTTAAATCCATTTAACGTTGACATTAACTAACAATCCAGAGCAGTAACCAGATTATACTAGGTGATGAACTGGAGAAACCATACTCGCATGGCATATTCAAAGCTCTTTACTTCAGCTGAGAATAAACAAGCGCTCTTTAGACAATATGGCAGTCACATGGGGTTCATCCAAGAATTTTTGTCCCAGCAATATTTTGGTTTTACCTCACCCTTTCCATGCATGCAGAAGCAGTGGGATCCACAAATGTGCAGTGATAAAGGATTTTGCATGTTCCTCTCACTTCTAGGCTGGCTTTTGCTGTTGCTGTTGGTTTTATTTACATAATTAATTACCAAACCAGTTCTAATATAATAATAAACACTCGTTAATTCCAAATATTTGCCAAAACCCAAGAATCTGAATCACGCAAGCTATGGCATACTATATAGTCACTTTCCCTAGAGAAAGTGAAATGTCTACTGAGACCCTCATTTTGATTATAGTTGGGAAATAAAAGCACCGTGTCTCTTTTGTCTAATTACTTATTTGAGTAATTGCCTTTAAGATAGCACAATGATTCAGTGTCTGCTTATCTAAAAATTTGTTTCCATAACAAAATCATTTGTGCTAACAGCCAGCAAACTTTGTGAATTATGAACATCTGTCCTCATATGCGCACAAAAATAGTGATGCACAATTACCACTGCATGCTCTTCCAGTGGGAAAAATGAAATCTTAACAGGTTATGAAAACAGCACAACATATGCTGTTGAGTTTCAATAGTAACCATTTTGGCTAGCATTACTTTCTGAGCACTTGACTGGCTGTGGCAGTTCTGTCTGCCTTCTACTTCTGACTTTAACTGTTACCTAAAGATACACATATTTACAGCCAGGATTTTAAAAAATAGAGAAGAAATGACACTAAATGGGAGAACTTCAAAGGAATCTTGTTTTTGGAGAGGAGATGCTAATAAATTTCTAACATCCAAAATATCCAAAGTAAAGCATAAACTATTTTGCATAGCTCGCTGAAGTTTTCCAGAATTTTCATTTTGCATCATAGCATCAAGACACAAGAGAACCTCATTAGTCAAAGTGGTTTCCATAAAAATCCCTCATTTCTAGGCAAAATTTACAGAGCTATATTTATATGAACACTTTATTATTTATAAGGTTAACTATTCCATGGTGATGTCTCTTCCATGAATTTTGCCTTGAAATGATCTTTTTCTAATAGAACGTTTATGGAAAATGTTTTTCCTAACTTTCTGAGGGTTAACTATTACATTAAACAGGATCACACAATTGCCTCAGGCAAACTTGCTGTTCATGGGTTAGCACACTCCTTCAGGTGCTTCACACTGACCTCTTGAGCCTTCACATCTGAGGGATTTTTTATTGTGTAGAATTGAAACCTCAGCTTTAAAGAACTGTTTTTGCAAAGAAACATTTTGGAAGAGAAATGCATAAACAGTATCTTGTGGTAAAAAGTGTCAAGACTAAAAACTTAGTAATTACACAACTCATCTTTCTTATCTAAAACCTGAGACAGGTTGTAATATTCTTTACATAGTTTCATAGCCTCTTATGATTCAAAGCTTCCAATACTGTATTACACCTATAAAAGTGCAGAGCATAAAATTGTTTTATAAGGTCAGACACTGATTTGTGGCCTAACGTCATTAAAAAAACCTGTTGCTGTACACACAAAATGGCAATTTTTCAAATATGGGAAGAATGATACAAAATAAAAGTTGTATTTTAGTGCTGCTCTCAAACAATACGGCATTGATGCTTACGTAAGCAATACTTGACCATGGAAACTAGTATGGATCATTCCCAGAAGAGTCATAGTTATTCAGGTGTGGTCTATAAAAAGACTTTCCACTGAGGTCCAGAGATCAACCCTAGAAAATGATCTTACACTGGACTTAAACCTACATCGTGGTAGCAGTATCAGTTTGAATCAAAAAGAGGCGAGTCTAAGTTATGTGGCTAACAACAACAGAGCTACATTGCAGATACGGTGCACAACTAGAACGAAAATCGTAATTCTACAATCACAGAGGATACACATACCAAAATCTGATGTAGACAAATCTCTGCTCCTGTTTACCAATAGCTCATATTGTCTCAGGTGTCTGTAAATAACTGTATAGGTTTTCTTCATTGAGTTGTGAGATACTATCGATGAGCATTTCTACAGCTGCATGAATTTCCTTAGCTGTTTGCAACTTCTTAGTTAAATATGATCTACCATGAAATGAGGATACTTCCTGAATATAGTTTCCCCGTAACATTTTTAGAATTTAAGACCAGGTTTCCCTTTACAACAAAAATTAAATACGTGAGAAATTTTTACAATTCCTGGCTATTACTGTTTGTTGAGAAAACCATAGGGAACAACAAAGACAATGTATTGAACACAATGCTGAAATTAGAATTACACACAATTACAGCAGCCCAAGTTGCACAAAGGGCAAACACCTCCAAGTTAAAAAGTCCAAATGCACAACAAAATAGAGAATAAAGGTTTCAGATTGTTTGCGTTATAAAAAGAATAATCTATTTCAATGAAATAAGAATTAAGGAATTATTTTAATAATGAAGCATCACCTCTGGCATGAATAAAAATGACAACACAAAACATTTAGTCTTCAGCTTTGTGGGAACAATCATTGCAGTAAACTGATCTATAAGTAATCCACCACTCTAAAGAGCTGTAAACATAACAGCAGATAGTAAGTTTATAGTAGCTAATAACATTTTAAGTGATACAATTAAAATAAAAATGCAAGGAAAAACATCTTGCACTGACGTGCATGTATTCTGTCACAAATGATTTTGTTAGATAAGTAAATCTATGGAACTATCAACCAGTTTGCATAGGTTCACAGAAGTAAAGAAAAATGTCTATTTAAGCAATTCAGTCATATTTTATTTCCCAAAGAAATCACTAATCATAATAACTAGAGACAAATACAAAAAAAAAGTTAGTAAGACTCCGTACATTTAATTTCTTGTTCGTGAAATTATAAAAACTCATCTATCTGTGGTATATTTGGGCCTAATTAAGATTAGGCACCTGTGTAAAGTTAGGCACTTGCTGAAATTAAGGCTATAAATTCTTCAGGACTTCAGAAGAGTTCACAGATTCAACGTATTGGCAATCTTTGACATCCAAAAATAACAAAAAAAGCCCCATCAACCTCTAGGAAAAAACTTTATCAGATCATATAATCTCTCTTTGTTTCTGTGTAATTCTTCGATGATTTGGTCTAGATTCCTCACAGCAACAGGTAGAAGTGATTCTCAACAGAAACAAAATCTACCCTTGGCAAGCAATACTAGTAGCGGGAGAAATGTTGGCCTCTTAAGAGTTCCATGTCTCACTTCCTGTTCTAGGGTATTTCTACAACAAATGGATTTTACATGAAGAGCTATGTGTGTGGAAGGATACAGAATTTCAGTGTTCTTGTTTAGAGGCATGCATCACCAAGCCTACAGTGATGATGATCACTCAAAAGTTAAAAGATCAGAGTTACACTTAAGTAACTTCAAAATTTATTTCACTCAACAGGATTGCAGATGTTCAGCCTGTTCCTCACATCTCAAAAGTCAATCATAGACTGCTATAATTGTCAAAACCAGAAAAATCTTTTAAGTGTCTCGAGATTACCTGGTGCTGCTGCGTTCTAATTTTTGTCATCCTTTGTTCTGTTTAAATTGTTTGAAAGCAAGATATTTTTATTAATTTCCTCACTAGAATATACACGTGCTAACTACTTTGAATCAACACAAGGCTGAATAAAGTAGATGACAATGATACTATTAAGAAAGTTAAGAAATTATATTAATATCAAGTTTTATTCCACTAGCAATTTCAAGGTCCTATCAACTTTCCTAAACTATAATATTATTGTAATTCATCTAGTATTAACAGTTAGATACTGCCAGCATGTGGCCTGTACATAATTCATGCTTAATTAATTCCTCACAATTTCTGTTGCCTGGAAGAACAGCTCTAAAGAATATTCCTAGAAGACAAAAGTATTGTAATTCAAGAATTCACATGAGATTGTTGTAACTCTTATGCAGACTAATTACACTAAAGAAAAAAATGTTATCTTGAACATCATATTGTAGCATAAAAAATTAGCTTTCTAAAATTTTAATGTAATAAACTAAGATTTTTTTCTAAAGGGAAAAACTAAGCCTTGATATCCAAGCATTTGCAGTGCATAACCAAAGTTACCTCCTCTACATTGCATTTTTAATATATATTTGTAACACTGATTGTGCAAAAGGAGTGTTTTACACCCTTCAGAATGTTATTTTTCAGGTAATAGCCTGAAATGGCATCCATTCTTCCCAAACCTGGTTGCAATTCAGAAAAAAACAAAAATTGAGGGCTTACTCAATTGAAGGTAGTCTGAGAAGGGAGAGAATGAATAAACACATCTTCAGTTTGGCTGTCCTCACACTCCAAAGTAACGACACCAAACATCACGTTAGCTGGCCTTCATCTCAATTTATTATCAGAGGCAATCATTCGAATTCAACTGTGGACTGCTAAAGGCATCTATCTAACTTCATTGCCTACATATAAAATACAGCTAAACATTTGAACCGATAAACAGCAACTTCATTAAGTTACCTTCCTCTATGTATTTTCGTAATGTGAGAGCTAGACATCCACTGGCATTACAGATATCTAAATTCTTATGATTTAAAAAATAAAATATCCTTTTATTTTACTTTGTGCTCAATGAATGTATTTTCTCATCTAATGGCAAAAGATGTCAAGAAAGACTGGAAAAGATCATGACAGAAAAATCCATGTCAAGATACTACCTGAACAACACATTTAGCTCAGGAGCTTCAAACTGAAAGTAATTGCAGGCTGGAAGAATATTTGAAGGAAGATTTGCATATGCTTCGCCCTCTTTCCTTCTCTTCCATTCGCACCAGGCCACATCTAAGACAGGGCACTAGCTACACAGACCTTTGGTCTCAGCCATTATGACTGTTCCTATGTTCTAGTCTTTTCTTTGTTCAAATCAAAAGGCAACTAAAAGATTTAGATCAGGAACGGCCAGGCCTTGAACTCTGGCTGTCAACACAACCAAGTCAGCTACATGAATCTGGAGCAGTAATTTCCTGCCCAAACAAGCTACAGACTGGAGGACTCCCAAGGGCATCACAAATCACAGGATTAGTGGTTGGAAAGGCCCCTGAAAATCATCTAGTCCAACCTACAGCTCAAAAATGGGCTAAAGTCACAATCTAGCTCTAAGTAAAACATCCTGCAACTTATTTCTGCGAAGTCATAGTATCAGATGCCATCAACTATTTCATAGATATGAAATTACATGAGGTCATCTTTGAAAATGAGTATGAATTGACAGATAAAATAGTCATCGTATAGGAAACGGCTATTTATTATACAAAAAATATGATATGAAATGAAAATTTGAAATAGGTAAAACCAAAACATTTTTATTAAAGGAGAATCAATGCAACTTAAGCATTAAATCACTCTCATTGTTTCAATGCTAATTTTTCTAGTAAAAGAAACAGTTGTATTAGAAGCAAATTTTAGGAAAACTGTTTCAATGTGATGATTGTGCTGCTGAACGAAAAGAATAAAATGGTCCTTGCAATGGACTGCGGGTGAAAGAAATATAAAGCGTAATTTGTCTTGTAAAATCTCTGTCTTTCAAAATTCAGGTGTAATTGGAATCTTAGATACACTTTTAAAACAGTAGTACACAAAGGTCTGATTCACAGGATGGGAAATACTCTGATCATATGGGTCAGGTGTATATGCAAATAGCCAGAAGTAAATCCAATGGTTGAGAAGCAAACCCAAGTTCTCATATTCAGTAAACTCATAACGAGATCTGCAGCACAAGTAGACTGCTTTCTTGTGGCACAGACCTACGCAAACATCCTTGTATGCTTTTCTCTGAGGAAAAAACAAAACAAAAAGAACAGGTCAATGTCAGTCTTCCTCTGTCGCATATCTCATTACGAGTTTAGGTATGTAACTTTTAGACGGGTATGTCTGAGAACACTGAGCAATCCAAAACACACATAAAGTTATCAAAATGTGTAAATGTTTGCAGAAAAAAAAAAATCGTTATTCTAGCATCATTGAAGTGTTGTACTATTTGATACAATTTCCTTTTCCTGCCCTTCCTAATTTAGTATGAACTGTACTCCCTTCAACCACAAAAGATTTTCTGTAAAGTTACAGGTCTTATTTTTCTATCTCATATTCTCAAAGTAGAAAGTATCCACTGAATAATTACACACATACTCCATTTGTAAAACACTGATAATACAGTCTATTTTCACATAAAATGTATTCCTGATTGGTGCCACTTTTTCACAATTCCTGGTTTATTTTTGGTATTAGGTATACCGGAGTAAACAATTGCCAAGTAAATCAAAGCTTGTCATGCCCATAAGCAATAAATCTTAATTTCGCTGTTGGGTTTTTTTTTTCTTTCTCACCTTAACAGAGAAATATCAACTAACTGAAATTTATGATCCAGAAATCCTTGCGTATTGAAGACACTTTAGCAAAAAAGCCAACAGAATGGAAACAAAAAAGACAACCAGTATTTGTCAAACAGTTTTTTAAACCCTTTATCATAGTAAGGTCAGTACCAGTGAAAATATATACTTCATTTGTATGTTTTCATATTTGGAAAGCTTGAAATCCATTTATATCAATACAAAGAGCCAGTTTCCGTAAACTAAGAACTAACGGCCCATGACAATAGTCTTAATCTCAGTATTTCTCATAGGGGAAGCATTCACAAGTCAATAGTATTAATTCCATAGAAACCACTGTGATTAACATAGACTAAAAATTTTTCAGCATTTCTGTGTTTCAGGATGAGAATGTTCTCTAGTGTTTTGGTTTGGTTTTTTTTGTAGTTCACTTCCATGTCATATTTTGAGTTTACATTACTAAAACAAGCAAACTTTACAACACACTGAGAAAACAAAATATAAAACTGGAAAATGAACATCACAAATGAGTCACTTTTCAAAGAGCTGTAAAACACAGCCAGGTAGTACTGAGTCATTTTAAACTGGAACAGACACAAATAGGTCTGCAGGATACACAGAGAAAAATCGTGTATTATAAATTACTTGAAAGTCCTCTGCTATTCTAACAGGGGTAAAATTGCACCAAGACACTGCTATATGTATTTCTCTGTAATGAACGGTCTCAAGATTAGCCTGCATCTGACCACCCAGAGCACTTCAACAACAAGCTCAGAGACTTCAAGCGGGCAAGCTGCTAGTGGTTAGACACCAGGGAGTATATATCCATAGAGACAGAAGCAGTGAAGAATTAATCAGACATGGAAGAATGTTTCGCTTCCAACTCCCATTTGCATTTTCAAATAATTTTGCACATGATGAGTCTACAGCCCCTGCAGATCAGCATTTTATACTTAATGGACTAAGAATTTAGGGCACCCCAAGGGCTTATAATTAAGGTTAATAAGGCCTATGGTCTGCTCCAGCCCATCTCATTCAAGGTAAATAACCGTGTTCATACTGTTTTATATTACATTTTCCATTTCATTGATAAAATTAGCATCTTATAATCTAGGTAAACATCCCCTTAAACCTGTGGGTTTTGCTAGCTATGCTTGTATTACTTCAAAATCTAGATTTCCACCAATGAAAACTGGTTAAGACTTTCAGACATAAATTTTAACACTTCTGTCATAACAAAAAGATAGTTGCTTTGAGCTGAAGGAAGTCTGTATTAAGTTGTAAACAGGTATTTGAGCTGACATGCTAATGCAAATTAAAGATTCAACTCAATTCACTCTTTGTTCCTTTTGTTCCTTATTACTTAGGCCCCTTAAACTCTTCATATAAGGCAAACTTATTTCAGTGTTTGGAAGCTCACTTAGTATTTGTGATCATCACATGAATTGGTTTCTGCAGTGGGACTCTCTTTTACAACCAAGCTCTTGCCAGATCCTTCTGAACACAGACCCCTTCCCTAGCATTTTCCAGTGCATAGTTGTCCTGGTTTCGGCTGGGATAGAGTTAATTGTCTTCCTAGTAGCTGGTACAGCGCTGTGTTTTCAGTCCAGTGTGAGAAGAGAATTGGAAAAATGAAGTAAAGCGCAGCAGGAGGATGGATGGACTGTCATGGTTTAACCCCACCAGCAACTCGGCACCCGCAGCCAGTGGGATGGGGGGGGAGTGAGTGAGCGGCTGCGTGGTGCTGAGTTGCTGGTGGGGTTAAACCATGACAATAGTCCACACTGGTTTTGCTATTCACCCTCCTACTTCTCTGATTGTTTTAACTTCCAACTGATCAAATCACCTAATGCTTATTATTTCCAGAATCTGTTTACTGAAGTTCAGAATAGTTTCATTCACTTTATTTTACATTAGGTTTTCCTAAAAATCTCCCCTTGCAGCTCCAACGTGCTTTGCACAGACTGCAAGGGCTTTCGAAGAGAGTATTAATCTGTGCATTTCCCTGTATAATAGGCTGTAATTCTTGAGCATTTTGAAAGTTACACAAGAAAAACTCACAAGGGCTACAAGCCCTGTCTTTACGATTTTTGCTATTGCAAACAGAAAGCCACAGGCTCTTCACTGACCTGCAGGCAGGGTAGGTCTCAGGTCCTGGCTTTGGTTTTTTTGGCCGTCACCTTTGTCTGGCAGCCCCATGACTCTTGGTGTAGCTCAGGCTCCGCGGGCACTGCTTATGGCAACAGCCTGGCTAGCCTGGGTACTTGCTGCCTAACAGCCCTTCATGGCAGTCGAGGCTGGGCAGAGGCCATCATGCACCAGAGAACAAAGGAGAAGGAAACTGAGAAGGAAACACTCACAGAACCCCAAGCCGACCCCAAGCCAAGGAGGCTCCCCCGTCTTGCAGTCCTCTCAGCAAAGGTCTCATCTTGCCGAGCACCGGCTGTAAACTCCTGCCGGCCCCTTGGGACTTCGTGAGGCAGAGCTAAACTGTCAACCCATAGCAAGCTAACACCAGAGAAAAGGGACAGACACTAGGAATATTTTGTATAACTTTGCCTACACTGTTAAAGAGCTTTTCTCTATTAATTAGATCATTTGGATCATTAGACTTTTAAGGCATTACTTGGACTAACAAGAAAAACTCTGTTCCATATCTATATATATTTTTATGTATGTGTGTGTGTATATATATATAAAGACAGATATATTCATGGGGTGTTCCCTTTTCCCTCTAGTTAGATTTTGAGTTAATGAAGTGAATGATACAGACAAATTATCATTTCTCTTTAGAAAGAATCTGATTGCAATCAAAATAATCAGAAAGTTCATTTCCGTAATTACCCTATTATTCAAGTAAAACACAAATCTATAAACTCAGAATTTATGATCAAGATTGTATTTGAAATGTATTTAAGCATTTGTGAAGGTTAAAGGTTAACTATGTTGTACTTACCAAACCTGCCAGTGTAATGAGCTGGCACCATCTGAATATGCTTTATGTTACGTTCTCCTCCGTTTGCAGCTTTTAAAGCACAATATTATTAGTACGTCTGTTACTCTAAGAAGAACACCAGGGCTAATTATATGAAAAATGTTAAATTGCTGGGGAAAAAAGTTACCGAAGTCAGCAGTTGTTCTTTTTCACACTCCCAGCACATCCCAGGATGGCATCTCTTGAGAAGCAATTAGCTTTGTCAGGGCAGCTGAATTCAAACACACAAAGATGTCATTTTTTCCATATTAAGAAACATTATTAATAAAGAAATTATAGCAAGTTGTCATAGACTACCCAATTACTGTAATAACAATCCGTTTCTCCCAAAGCTCAGGGGAAGGTCTTCACAACATTAAGGTGGCAGAAGAAAACACTGTACTGTTTCTTAAAGTAAAAAGGAAGCCAAATGGCATTGCCGTTACTGACTGGCTGTATGGCAGCATTGAGCACAGATACAAAAGTAATACAAAATTTATTTTTACCGTGCAAAAACTGGTGTCAGATCAAAACCAGTTCAAGCTAAAGCTTTATATTTTATTCTGCATTCAAAGACACATTAATAGTAATGACTAGAATGATGACAAAATGTCTGTCACAATGTGACATAACCAAGCTTTGTATTGTAATTATAAAATATCAATGGTGTTTCTTGGCAAGGAATAATGTCTTACCTCAGCAAACTTCCTGTGAGATTTCTAATATGTTTGCTATCTTTTTATGCAAGTGAAACTATACAGAAGCTTGAATGTGACACGATTCTTTTCATCTGCCCAGGTATTTCTTGCATACTGATTATTGTGACACCCATCTGTCAAATATTAATTTTTCTGATACTGTTGCCAAGTCCTTATTAAAATAACAATAACTAAAGCTATTA
Source organism: Sagittarius serpentarius (assembly GCA_034782735.1). NCBI lineage: Eukaryota > Metazoa > Chordata > Aves > Accipitriformes > Sagittariidae > Sagittarius > Sagittarius serpentarius. The sequence continues at coordinate 18,371,106 of JAVKLA010000039.1, read as the reverse complement.
GAAATTCCAATAAAATAAACAGCTAAGAAATTTCTTACCAATTAGAAGTTAAAACAATGGAAGCAATCTTCAAAAGACCTAACCACCAATCTTTGCAGGAATTAATAGCAGAGTCCAAAATTGTTTTAAAATACTAAGCTGAGAGTTCCTTGATATCAAGAACTCCACAAAACTAACGGTGAAACAATCATAAAGAAATTACTTCCCTTCCACATTATACAGAAATGAATGCAACTGGGTTTCTTGTTATTTTCAAGGCTACGTAGCTTCTAACAGGAGTGGTTTCGTTTTTACTTACACAGGTTTCAGGACAAAAGGTCACAACTAAATCAAATGACAGCGAGTGAGGAACAAAGGTCTTCAAAAGCAGCCCAGTCAAAGGCTTTAATTTTTTTAGCATGTGGCTTAAGATGCTGTGCATCTGTTTTCCATCTGCACAGTCAGAAAAACTCATCACCTTCCCTGGAGTATTTTGAGGCCCACTGTGATTGCTCTTAAACTTCCAATTGTTTTTGAAGTTCACAGTGGTTTTTTATGGTGTTTCCCTTTTCCACTCAGAAATGGCTGAAACCCTCTAATGCAGCAGAGACACAGCATTTATGAAGTGCTGCTAGGTCTCTAGCTTATTGAACGTTCCACCTGGGAGCATGACACCATTACTGTTAGACATTTCATCAAATGTAGCTATTTCAGCCATCTTTTTTAAAAGAAAAAAAAAAGGAAAGCAAAGCCTTCACAATGCTTAATTAAATTGTTCACAAGCATTGCATTACAAACACAAATATAATCTCCCTGTGGCTGCTGAGGCGTGCAAGGAATCGAAGCGTTAGCTGACATACCAAATCAATAACAAAACCGGTCAGGATTCTGGAAATCTCTGCATTAGACATTAAAATATCACATCTTGTAAATGGCAGAGGGTAGATAGCAAAAGATTGTATTTACAAGTTGTAGGGCCAATATTGTTATACTGGCAGTTATTACTAGTACTATTACACATATGTGCATACAAACACAGACACAAATGACAAACTAAAAATCTTTCCTTAGGAAAAGACAATTTAAATTTCTGTAAACACAACTGAAGTGATAACTAGCCAGGGCACTGTACTTCCATTTTGATTATCCATTGCTATAGCAGAGCTTTACCACAAAATATCAAAGATTAAGAGCTAAGTGAAGACTCTGAACATTAGGAGAGACAACGATCAAAGCTACGCATTACTTAACAGGTAGAGCAGGATGTCAACTCTTTTAACTAAGACTAATAGGGAACTTTCTGACAAAGTGATTTTTGCACAAACTGGCAACTTTGGGAAAAAAAACAAAACTGAGAAACTGAACTATTGTACTGAATTTCTCAAACATTTTTAGAAAACATTTCAAACATTTACATATTTGAATAATTTAAAAATACAAAATATTCTTAGAAAAACACTGACTTAAAAAAAAACTTCAAATGAATATTCTTTAAAATGGCAAGGTAGGCAAGGGAGTTCCAGTTACAAAACAAATGTCACGTAACTGGCACCTGCACAGTTTTGAAAGCTTTTTACCAAGCTTTCCCACACTTTCAGGTTTGAGGTTAATACAGCAGAAACAGAGGTCATGTTCATCCAATAATACAGAGAAGCCTTTAAAGTTTTACACTGACTTCAATGGCTGCTACCTAGGAGACTAAAATTAATACCACTTCCCCACTTCACTGGGGGCTAATCATATATTTTGCTTCCATAACTTCCCCCTGCTACAGTGCTTCTTTCCAAAGTATGAAAAATGAATACTGCTTGAATAGCTCTCAGCAATATACACCAGTGGCAATAACGATCTAATTAAGAACTCATTTATTTCCTTCAAAGTTTAGCCATAGTTCAACCAATAATGGTCAAACACATGCAAAGAATAGAAAGACCTACGAGATAACAATTCCACTGGATTCACAAATACATTTCAACTTTACAAGTGATTACTCCTGCAAATAAAAACTTTTCTAAAAAGTTTTTCTTCCACTAGTATCACGGTGACTATCATCAGGGATTCAAAGAAACTACTTACTTAGAAAAGTTAAAATATTTATGCCAAATTTCCCTCTCATCTCTGGTAACATCTCAAAATGTAAACTAAACTGATAATACCATGAATATTTTTATATTGCTTAGCAGGGAACATTAATGTAAATTAAACAACTGATAATGTTGGCAATATTTGTTGGTATCCATCTTTTCCACAAATCATTCTTACGTGGCACCAGCTATGTCAGCATGAACTCCAGGAAATACCACTATTGTGCTGTCGCATGTCACTGCTTGTTTGGCATCTGCAGCCTACATTATTTACTTGCAAGGAGCTGCAAATACAGTCATTCAGTTATAGCTTTTCATAAATAGAAGTGGCAACCATGAAGAAATTATTCTATCTTTTGTATGCAGTAAAGCAGACAATTCCTGTTAGGGTATACATCCTTTCAGATTACAGTTAGCACAGACAAAATTATTATCTAACTCAACAGAAGTAAGAAAATAGATCTTCTGGAATGGATATTAAAAATAGAGAAGTGTTAAACCAGACTCAAAACACCATGGAAACTAGCTTTTAAGAAACCCAAAGAAATGCTCCAGTGCTTTTCTTCAAAATTATTTATCAAATTTTTCAGAAGATCTGCATTTTAATCACTTTTGGGAACACTTGACTTTGTTATGCACTGAAGTATTGCTGATAATTTAAATCAAAGAACATATCATTGAAGATGATAGCCAAGAATATAGCCTGAATTTCTGTCAGACATCAGAAAATGACATTCCAGATAGGATTCATTTGATCTCTATTTAGGCTTGTAGCAACCACCATGCTAAATAAGTCACTTGCTTACTGCCCCCCTTGCTGGAGAATGCACAGTATGCCGAACCATGCCATATGCCACCCCTATTTCTATAAAAAGTTGTCAGGAGGAAGCAAGATAAAAATTAATTTGTTCTAAAAGTTCATTTAGTTTTTAGAATTGTTTGAGGAGGAGAATTAGTTTCTGAGCACTCACCCACCAATTGGTCTTTCGTTGTTTTCCTCATTAAGGGTTCTTAGCCAGGGCAATAGGCAGTGCATTTCTTCTTCATGCCCCCCATTATTTTTTTCCCAAATCCAAGTATCACTCACGCAAGTTGACTCCAAAAGCTAAGCACTGGTCCAGAGTACCACTGTGCCCTGCAGTCCAAGGAATGAAGTATGAACACCCACCTAGAATTCCCCTGGAGTTCTGCAGCAGAACAGCTAGCTAGAAAAGCTCATGAACTTAAATTTCTTTTGTTTTTGAAGGGATCAAAATCCTTAGAATGAGTATCAGCCAAGAATAAATAAATACTTCTTCAGAGTAGAATAAATATTCCAATGAAGTCAGTTCTAACAGTTAGTCTTCGCTCTCTCCCTCAAAAAGTCTTCCTAACTTGCGTATTTATCATCCTGCAATACACCAGTAAGTTACTAGCAGGCCAGGGTAGGATTCTGTTCTATTCACAGACATTTCCTAGCCTATGAACACCGCCTCTTTTTGAGCACAAAGACAATTCCACAACTTTAATCCTACATCCCTTTAGAAAAAGAGAATATGCATTCCTCAAACAAGGACATCAGTGCCAAATTATGTACCACTAGTAATTTGGTATGCCAGCTATACTAAGTACAGCAGGTGGTTTCACAGGAGACTATCGGCTTCAAATGTTAAAACAACTCCAAAGAATATCCAGTTCCAAGGAACAGAAAGTTGACTGCACAGAATGAAACATGCCATGCACACTCGTTAACTGTTCTACTTGCTTATACCAGGAGACACTAAAGAGCAGTAATTCTTAGCTGCCTTAGAAAATACCAAATGGTGCTGTAACGGGGATTGTACTTTTCCTCACCAGTTTGCTAGATGAAATAATGAATGTGAACTAATGGCATCAATTTGTCATTAAAGATACAGTACATCTTTTTTCCCCACCTTTTTGCAACACTTTTTGCAACAAACTGCAGGGATCCTACATATGATATTTGAAATTATCCTGTATGCCAAGCTCTTATCTGTACATTCGTCTCTCAGCATGTCCTGAGCACCTTACACACTACAGAACTGAACCGCCTACTACTGAACTTATTGCAATAAAAGGGTTTGAGTATGGCAGATCCGAGCATCTTTGCTAACTGTAGTGACTTGGTTTAGTAAGGATTGCCACACCTCTGTATGTTCTTATAGAGGAAAAGAGGAACAACTTTCTACACAACTACCCCTGGTTACTGTTGCAACCTCCAGCAGCAACGGATTCCAGAAATTTTGATACAAATGCACTAAGTATGCTAAATAATCAGTATTTAGATCAGTCTGCATACCTCTATTAGCAGTACTCTATTCTTGGCAGAAAACATACTTTAACCCTTCTGGAACTGTCAATCATTAGGATATGAGGCATACTAGCAGTGCTAATGAGGGTGAGGTGGTTACTGTCACTAGCATTTTAACTCTGCTACATAAAGGTCCTCTCAGGGAGGACAGGCAACAGGGAGGTTACTAAAAGAGCAATGCCACTACTTTCTGTACCGTTGTCCGTGTTGGCGCTTCTGCCAAGCCTACCCTGGCAGCAAGCGTCAGTACAGGGAGTAAGGTTAAAGAAAAGGGGTAACAGACACAGATGGATACACAGTCACGGGAATTACAACTGTTCCAAAAGCTCACAGGAAAATATTATGAAATATAAAATATGGGAAATGAAAGGAAAACCACGATTAAATCTAAATAGCTAAACAGTCAGTAGAGGTTGGGAGAACTAATCTTGGCTTTGAGATACAGCCACAAACATTCATCTTCATGCTTAGCAGTGCAAAAACCAGGAAGAAAAGGTACAAAATCCAATTAACAACTGCCCTATCTATGGTCTGTCTACCTTAATTTGCACTGCAGACTAAAAGTGTGGGACACTTCAATGAGACACTCTGTTCAACCATAGATTCTACATTTACTCTGTAACAAAAGGAAAACCAATTAAAGTATCCTCCAGAAAATTCAGGGATACCTACATACTTAAGAGATACTGAATAACAAGACAGACTAAGATGTTCATCTGAATTAACACAAGGGATAAAAACAAAAACAAAACACTTGAGAAACTATACAAATTACACAAACAGCTTCTGTGGAAACCATTAAGGCTCAGTATCACATTCCCAACTTACAAAATTCCAAACATTTTGTCTTAAGCTTGTATGTTTGAACCACTAGTAACATATATAGCAGTATTTATAAGTTAATAAACAGACAATCTGAAAATTGGAAGACAGCGTACCTGTGACTATAGCAAGGACCCAAACTTGCCTCTGGTTCCACAGGACAGCCAGTCAGTGGGGTTTCTGTGGTCACTATTTTGGGAGGTTTTTTTCTCCAGGTTTTAAGTACTGATTTGACTGGCTGCTGTTTACACCTCATTTAGTAACTACATTGGAAATGAGACATTAACGGCAGGTGTTTCAAAGGTCCATTCTGAAGGAAAGCATACAAATGGATAAGGCAGCAATGAGACTGGCAGATTCTTTTTTTTTTTTTTTGTGATTTAAAAAGGTCTTTGTAGGTTCCAAGTTAACAAGTATTTATAGTAGTAATAATAGCAACTAAACATTCAGTTCTTCATAAAGACATTTGTAGGCATGTAAATGCTAGTCAGTGCTGTGATTAACATTTTAGGAATACACAAAATAGGTCAACAGGAGAGACCTCCTTTGGTATTATTGAGAATCTGCAGCAGGAAGATTCTGGCATCTCATTAAACACTACTGTAATGGCTTTACTTGGCAAGGTTTTGGTAGTGGGGGGGCCACAGGGGTGGCTTCTTTAAAAATTGCTAGAAGCTTCCCCTGTGTTCGCTACAGCCAATGCCAGCTGGCTTTAAGAACGGACCCCGCCACTGGCCAAGGC
>JAVKLA010000039.1:18327837-18357501 GCA_034782735.1 Sagittarius serpentarius | reverse complement strand
GAAGAAGGAAGAAGAAGGAAGAAGAAGGAAGAAGAAGGAAGAAGAAGGAAGAAGAAGGAAGAAGAAGGAAGAAGAAGGAAGAAGAAGAAGAAGAAGAAAGAAGAAGGAAGAAGAAGAAAGAAGAAGGAAGAAGAAGAAACATTTATGCTTTTAAAAATCCTATGCTTTTGAAGAGGTGAGGATCAGAACTTCAATAAAACATAAAATGCGTCAGCTGGCAGACCTGTGATATTACAGTTACCTACTTTCACGTAAAACACATGCTGCTACGATAGCCTCATTGGTCATTTCATGTGCCCACTGGACCAACGTATTTTGTGCTCTCCATTAAAAAAAGACAAGAGATAGAATATATTTAGCAATTCTAAATGTCACTTCCATAATGTCCTCTAAATCTAAAGTTTGCATACTGTAACAAGCAACTTCCTCTCATATTATTTATTAAATAGTGCCATCCGGTGGTGACTCTTATGACAATGAAACGCTCTCTATAAAAACCATGTTAACACTAAATTCTTACCATTCATGCAACTGTAGAGAACAAATATTTCAACAGTTTATATAAATGTTTAACTTGTTATAAATTTCAGCTTATGTATAATACTAAATTCCTGATGATATCTTGGCATGTTTTATGTTAGTTACAGAAACAATAGTAAGCATTAATTCTCTTTATGTGAAAGGACACATTTAATGGGCATGGTAAGGTAGCAATACCAGTCCTAAATCCTTTTAAATCCTTGACAGCATCTAAATACATGGCAAAGGATGTTAAGTTTTACTATCAGAGGTTCTGAGTGTGAGGAAGGGTAGGCAAGACAGTAAAAAGGAGTGACCTGACTATTAATTTTAATTCTACCAATTCACATGTAACTGAATCCTCACCAATAGGTGGAAGAGTCATGATACAATTTTTTTTAATTTCCAAAGCACCTTTACATTATTTGCTACTGATGGAAGACAAATACTGAACATATAACATATTAAACCAAAAAGCATTTAGAAAGATACAAAATCTGCTTTCCAGACACACCTGTTGCTATTGACTGTTTACAGACCTGCAGAATTTGGTGCAAAAAGAAAGTACAGAAGCAGTAATAAGTAGAGCACTGAAGAGCCATCAGCAACCCAACAGCTCATTCCTCTCCCCTGCTTTATAGTTCTCCATGAATTGTCAGCATGAATCACAGTTCTCTTCAGATAATGAAGACTTAGAAATTTCATTATATACTGTCACAATATAAATCTATCTGGCCATCCCATTAGAAATGCCTATCAAGGAACAAAGTGTACTTCCTGGAAGTAGCTCAATGCAAATACCTCTGCTTTTTTCTTCTTCTGGACATTTCACTAAAGAAACTGTAAGATGACATATGTCGTGTTTAACAGCCAAAACTACCATACATAGTTCTACATATAAAGCATTATGAGCAAAAGATACTGCATGTTCAGAAATGGGCTTTGATTTCTATATGTAAACCGTCTATATCAGCAAAAGGAACAGAATTTAGAAATGGGTACATATTCTAGTATTCAAATATCCATTAAGATTATGCCAGAAAAGGTGAAATTAACACATTTGCTGTAAACAAGAGTCAAAAGAAAAAGTACCAAAGGACAATACTAAAATCTTTTCAAATGGTAACAGTACATGGTATTTCTTCTATTATAATCACAAAAATCAAGTGATGAACAGTGGCTGGCTATTAGCAGTTATTCAAGGTAAAAAGAAAGTATAATTTTCTTCTAAGGTGACATACTTCATGAACAACAGAAGGTTCCATAACCTTTGCTGTTGCCTTATCTTTTACTCCTGCGTAATAGAGATTATAGTGGAATTCAGTTCAACAAAGCTAGTTCTTCCCAGATGCTTTGAGGACAGTGAAGTTTTAAACAATACAATAATATATCTACAAAATGATCTATGGATACTTGGAGGTAACTAGAAATAACAATAATTAGGTATATTTGTAGATATACCAAGAATATGAGTAAATTAAAACAGAGTTTTCCCATCGCTAACAGCTAAATATGAAGCAAGATAGAAAAACTCTTTTTAACGTGCAGGTGTTTTTGTTCAAGTCCATTCATGGCTGCTTAATAAAGACTAGAGCAAGGAACAAAAATCCAAAACAAATAAACCCCTCAAAACACCAACCACGAAACCCCCGAAAACAACCCTCCTGCTAGAATTTCATACAAAACCAAACCTGACTTATGGTAGCAAAAGGTTACTCATTAGCCTGCGTAAAACCATTCACAGTAATGGTGACTTCTAGTCACAAAATCAACCAACCTCATTTCTCTAAAAGGTAACAAACTCATTAGTATTTCTATTGGCTCAGTTAGCAAAGCTCTTTAATCCCTATGTCAACAAGAAAAGTCTTGGGAATGTTTTATTGATTAGCAATTATAACACAGATTGACAGATCTCTACCTAACGTCTACGTTAGGAGCCTGTTAAAATACAAGGAGGATAAGATCCCACCCATAACATGTGCCATACACTCTGGAGATCCAGACAAGAATTTTTAAACATGCAGAGAGCACTGCTGTTAATCAATGTATAAATACCTATGGCACACCTTCTGTTCTTACTGACCCAAAAGACTTGAACTCTGCATCAGGGTCAAGGTAACATCACCTAATTGACACCCATGCCAGAGGAGACTCTTCCCGCTCACTACTTTGCAAGCCTGTTAACAGTTGCCTGGCCTTTCCAGAGGTCTGGCAGTGCCTACAAAACTCAACAGCCTTCAAAACTGAAATTCTGTTTCACAATTTTTCTATTTCAGAATCTGGTTTTAGTTCAAATTGTGATGATAACATTTCAGTTTTGGATGAGATCTCAGTCACACTAACAGAAAATATTTTTTAAATGCTGAAATAAACATCAGCAATGTGAAGGCTTCTACACACAGCAGGCCTTAACACTGGGCAAGTCCAGCCAGCCTATGGCACCTGGACACCGCCAGGCACACCAGAAGCAGGAATCTCCTCAAGGGTACATTCCAGCATCCCTGTGATAGAAAGTAGCAAGGGAAAGGGCAGCGGACTTTGGGGCGATCTAAGAGAAAAAACACCTCTCACTTACCTTGTTCCCACACCACACTTTAAAATATTTAAGCAGTTAAAACTGCTTTGATACCTGGAGCACTACAGTAACTTTCCTGAACTTTCTCCAATTAGTATCTTAAAGAAGTTTCATTTAAAGACATCAAAACCAGCACGCTGAAGTGAGCAAAACCTTTCGCAGATTCTAGAAAGATCTGTGGTACCCAGACTTTTCCTCCAGAGAGTCAGACATAGTGAGAGCAGGAGGTATGTTACCACAATCTCCACTGTAAGAGTCTTTCTTCCTAGTTGAGTTGAAATTGAGAGGAAAAGTAACTTTTGCAAACAAGCTTTCCAATGAATGGATGATTATAAGGCAAAAATGAGAGAGTAGGAACCTCGAAAGAGAAACCTGAAATTAAATGCAAACCAGCAACAGATAAGTAACGTAGAAATGGATCACACACAGCCACATTAATGTACCTTGGTCTTAATCTGCCCTTCCGTTCCTTTTCAAAGCTCTAAACTTAATCGAAGATCTAATCATATAAATTGTGCTGAAAACTGTGGAGGCATTTATTTTTCATTTATGCGTGTGTGTGTGTGAATACACATACACAAAACCTTTTTTGAACAAAGGACGAGGATCAACAAACTGGTATTACCTGAGAAACTGAACATGCACCCAAGTTTCTGAGGAAGAGTTTAATGCATTATACCACTACATTAGTACTGCAGCTCCGTATCAGTTGAAACGTATGCTGCTTGATAAGGTTAAGACTCAGAAGTGAGAGAGAAATGGGAAAATTATACAATTTCACCTACAGCTGCCTATTTAAAGGTTAAAAACAGGTTGACTGTCTCGCTGTTATAGAGTGGCTAACAGTCCTACTGAGAATCCATTGACCCCTTCTGCTCCAGTATAATTAAAGAATAAAATGTTGGCATTACATAGAGATAGGACTGTATTCCCTTGCTTGTATTTCTCCACTTGACGGACTGGATCTAAAAAAACCCCAACAGCCTACAGATCATGAAAGTGCTCATTACTTTAAACTAGTGAGCACTGGGCTACCATCCAGGTTAAGTTCCTTCCAACGTCAAGTACTCTGTGATTCTCTGAACTCTAGCAGAGCCCTCTTTCTCTCACACATTGCCATATCACTAGTTCATCACAACACTAATTTTCAATGTTTCTTTTGAGCTCAGAAACATTAAAGGAGAGAAAGAGAAGTAAGACTGTGCAAAGTTTACATGAATTTCTGGTAGTATTTCGTGCATAGCATAGCATCTGTACAAACAGATGCACGGGACATTCATTTCATCTGCTAGATCACAATAAAGAGACCCTGATTTTTAGAGGCATATTCCCTGACACGTCTAACAAACATTACACCATTCCCACTCCCACCATGTGGAAGCTTCAAGTTGCCCAACATGAGATGCTGCAGAAAGTCCTGGAAAATAAATTCCTCAAAGAGTGCCTTCCCCTCACTGAGGTCACTCACCACACTCTCAATATCAGTCAAGCTCAGTATCATTACAACAGAGCTCCTAATCTTCAGCCCCCCAAAATTCTTGACACTGCCTCTTCTTTCCATCATTCCAGGCACAATTAAGTATCCTGACTCTCTCTATGGTCAGGACATCAGGCATCCAAAGGCAGGGACATCTCAGGCCACACATTAGTGTAAGTTTATATAAAAATCTTTTAGGATTTTACTCTTATGCCTACACTAACATTGGTACAATGATTCACAGATGAGTATTACATCATCCAACCTTACAGTTTCTGCCAGAAAGTACTCTGCACCTATGCACACATTAGTAATATAAACTAATGAAACATAGTAGAGCTAAAATACATAAATAATACAATTAACTAGACTGTTTCTGAAATTCTGTTATGCCCTTTTATCTACAGGTGCACAATTCACCACGGTAAATTATATCTGATAATAATTTTAACAGGGAACAGTCCTGCTTACAAATTTGACAGTAAAAGCTATACTGACCAAACACCATATATTGAAAACTGCAAAATGCAAGATTTTGGAATAAAACAAATAGTATTAAGTTATGTAATTTTTCTATATGTAACTTCTTAGAAATTGATTATCCTTTTTTTTTTTTTAAACAAGGAAAATAAACCAGAGTATTAGTCACCCAAAATCACTGAAAAATTATTCTGATGGTAACCTTCACGAATTTCATCTTTTTATAGGCACAAAAATTTGAAGTAATTAGTTTCTTTTATCTGTGCCAACAGATTTAGCATTGTATTAATTACTGTAGCATAAAAGGTGGAAGAATATAAGTGTTAATTAAACTCAAAATGTTGTTAAATAATTATTCTCAATAACACAGATTTTACTAATTAAAGTATTATTGCTAAATATTATAATTTCTCAAGTTATTTTACAGAAATAGTATTCAACTTTTAATTCAGCAGTTGAACAGAAATAGTCAGGTGATAGAAGCTATGCAGTTTCGAAACAATTATGGCTAGTTACTTATATATTTTAAAAGCAAATGCTTTTGCCCTAAAAACGTTTTAGTACTTGATTAATATTCATCGGCAGCACCTCCAATGAATTCAATGCATTCACTCATGACTCAAAATCAAATGGCAATATATAAATGTACTTAAAACTGATACAGAACCAATAAACTATTTCAAAGTATTCACTCAAATTAATTGTACAAGTAAGTTTGCAGGGCCAAGCAGAACAGTTAGGTAGTGATCTGCACGGAAATGTTCTCTTCCTGCTGTACCTCATTCCTGCCTGTAGCTGATAGCAATTTAGTATTGTCCTGGTTAAACCAGGACAGAGATATAACGAACCTTTTACTTAAAGGAGAATTGCTTTGAAATGTAGATTGGTCTACCTTTCATAAGCATGCACTTAGTTCATGAAGTCTCTGCGCAACAAGACACAACAAAAGGCAAGGAAAGGAAAAGTTTTCTTTGCAAAGGCAAGTTTTCATCCCAGCTTGATAATATTAATATCTGCATTCGTCTCTATCAGCTTCCTTATCAAACCAAAACACAAAACACAATGCTATCTGTCAGCACAGTAAAGCTTGTATATAATACTGGATCTTACGGGGCAGTCAAATTCCCCCATTTATCTCACATTCACTGCAGTCAATACCAGAGTTAGGTTTATCTAAATGTTCAACAGCACAGTCAAGAACCTCCATTTTCCAGACCTTCTTGAAATTTTTGAAGTCCTCTGTTTGCACTATCAGACATGCTGTTTCTCTAGAGGAGTTAATGACAGTTTGACATTCAATAACATCAAGAGTTTGTGTATCCTCAGCATTTTCATGTAACATTACACGCCTTCTGCAAAGACTTCATCAAGTAATTCAAAAGCCAGTTAAAAATAAAGTTATGAAAGTGCTTAGGTATTTTATTGCCTATAGCACTGATACAGAAAACCTCTTCAGCATTAAGTATGAGTCTAAGTCTTATTGACAGGATTTGAATGCACAGATAAATACTTGAAATAGAAGTACTGTACCAAATTAAACTAAAGTTTGACACTGCTTTATATCCACAGTTATCTAGTTTCAACCCACAGCAGTATTAATCATTAACAAATTGCCATCAGCTTCATCAGACCACAGGCATATGCTTATATCTGTAGAGCAGAAGAGAAATAAGATACAAAGGAGAAAAGGCAGCAAGAGAAGGAAAGCAAAGCCAGAATGTGTGTAGCCAGAGATGCCCTTGATTCCAGGAGCAAAGAAGTAAAGAACATATATCGAATTAAAACAAATAGAACTGCATGGAGGAGATAACCAGTCTCCATCACCGACATCTTCCCTAACAAGAACAGATTTGAAAGGTTCTACAGTTTGGCAAGGCACTTTGGCAAAAACAAACAAACCAACCCCACACAAAACAAAAAAAACCAAAACAAGAAAACCAACCAAAATCCCCAAACCTACAATGGTGATCATTGCTTGGAAGGGTCATGACAATCTTTTGTTTGGCCTATATGAATCCCAGATATGAGCTTCCCTAGGAGTTTAAGGTAATATTTCTGCTGCTTAAAATGAATGTACCTACCCTGAAAGCTATCCTACTAATATAGCATAGTATACAGGATGACCACTGTCATAATTTTATTCTGCAATTTAAACATGCCATGTCTAATACGAAGGAAGAAAGAAATAAAATTATCTTTGCTTTGGATACCTTTTCACAAAGAATATCAACAATGAAGACCGACCGTCCAAACCCATGAAGGCTGTTTTAATGTTCAAAGCGCAAGCTGCACTGCTCCTGCCAAATTTAAGAGATTCCCTAAGTCACCAGTATCATATTCCAAAATTACATAGGAGACTTACTGAAAAGCTTGCTGAAGACAACAAATTCCCTGTAGTTTTGGGATTATAAACACACAGACAACATTTCCCAGAGTCATGAGTAGTTTCCAGTCTTGGCACCTCTAAAAATAAAAGGTCCTGGAAGATTTGCTAGGTCAAAGTCACTGAACTTGGTGGATAAGCAAAAATGTAAGCCATTAAAACAGAGAAAAATGTGTAAAATTAATTATTGCAGTCTAAAAAGGAAAGAAATACTGACTTTTGATGTGTACTTCTAACAGGTTCTTCTGGGAAGAGCAGAAATAAAACAGCTAAAACACTGGCCATTCACTTTATGTCATTACTATGTCCCTTCCAGGAGGCTGCAAAAAATAGTGCTGTGTTGGTCATCAGCTATAACCTGTCACCCTGTTAAAACAGTATTTAACAATAGTAATTTCAGTACATGTGCCATCAGGTCCTCCCAAACAGAAGAGATGTGAAACATCCTGAGGTTGCTGTCGTTGCATTAAGTGAAGGACTTAATCCATGTACATACATGCACCTCTGCAGATTATGATACAATCCTTATGCAGTTTTTCCTCCAGATCTAGCCTCTTTTTGGGCAGGGTACAAATAAGAACAGCTTTATCCAGTAAAAGCTGTTGTAACCCAGTACCCTGAAAAAGACTAAGAGTAGTTGCCAGGAAAAGCGTAAGGGCATACTGCCAGCATTCAGTGATCCGTGAGATCTCAAAAGCTTTATGAGCCAGAGAGACTGCTCTCAGAAATCATTGATGGATTTTCCTTCCACGAATCCTCAGCTCTTTGTTCAATATTCAGTTCCAGCCTTTATTTACTACATACTTTTCAAATCCACATTTCAAATATGATCAGGTCCCCTTTTCGACGGAAGCTTTGGTTGATAGAGCAAGCAATCTGCACTTCAATAACTTAAGACACTTATGAGAATACATGATCCAAACAAAACAGACTTTATAACATCAACAAAGTTATTTTTCATTTTACACAAGTATATTTTCATCACCTGTGAATACTGCAAAATGATTGCTGTGAAAGAAAACCAAACACTGAAACTGCCTAACAAAGCATCTGGATGCAAAAGCTTCTGCAAAAAAGCAGAAGTACAAGCAATCACAATTCTTTTAAGCATCTAGGAATAAGGTGCCTTCTGAAATTTTAAATATGACAATATATCTTTGCATTTCAATTTTGACATAGGTAGTCCCTCCACGTAATAGTGTGCTAGACACAAAAGCAGCAGCTGGAACAGTATTTATGTTACTCTCTTGTTCGGTTGCATGGCACTGTGAATTCTTGCAGAAAAAGGAATCTATCAGACTTCTGCAAGACAAAGGTGTAATTTGTGTTAAACAGGTGCAAGAATTCTGACCCTTGAGGCACTTACGTTTTGGTTTTTTTCGGTTTGGTTTTGTTTGGTTTTTTTAAATATTACAGCAAAAAGGTTTCATTAACTGCCATTCAGATATACTGTCTTAATCCTTTCTCCATAGTCCCAAAACAGGACAGATGTAGAAACACACTGGGAAGGAGAAAATGAAACAAAACAACACATAGCAAGCAAACCAAGGAAATCCTCATGTACCTGTATCTCAGAATTTCTGGCACATTAGTTTTTCTTCTGAGTGGAGACCGGTAAGAGACATCACCCTCTTACAGAAAAGGCAGAATACTAGGAACACATTAACTTCATATGTAACGCATGCATTCTTAAGAAAACATAGAACAATTTCCTGTGGGTATATGGAAATATGAAAACGGGATTTTGTTCAACACTTACAAAATTCACAAAAAACTAAAGAACAAGAGGTAATACTGTATGCTCCTCAGAGGCAAGCGAGAAAATGCAGATTTTTTTTAGGCAACAGTCATACCACTGAAGCAGAAAAACCAACCCCAACAAAGAAACCAACTAACCAAAACCCAAACAACAAAAAAACCCACTCAGTGATCCATACCCAGAAGACCAACGTGCAGCTGCAACACAGCTTCAGGAGAAGCTATTCCATGACAGCCAATACTGCCATTCAGGATTCTGCCTTGTTATCTACCGTACCCTCACAGGCACAAGCTCTGGTCACTAATGCTCTAGAAATTTGCCTCTCTCACCTTCCTTATCTCAACCAAAGCTTTTACCCCATTGCTCTCAAACAACAAAGCAATCACCAAGGTGTGACCATACCATTTAAGAAACACACAGATTAATAAACATTTGCCGCAGTATTTGAGAGTGGCACAGTCTGAAAGAAATATGCAGGATAAAGAGAGAAAATGAGTATTCAATGGCACCATTAGGGTTTTTAAGCTTTACTTCAAGCTAACAGAGATTACAAGGAATTAGTTAATACACAGATTTAACAGTCCATCTACAAGTGTTTCCACAGCAGATTTACAAAGCCCAGAAAATGCAGGATATATTCAAAGTTACCATGAACCATTTTGTTTTAAAAAGGATTCAAATCTAGGTCAGGTGCTCATAACAGCTTCTTTCTTTCTTTCATATAATTTTTACATTCCTTTGCAGTTGAGAGAATAAAAATGTCGACATGCTACCAGCATAGCATTCGTGGTGTCAGACAAGAAACAGCTTGAAAGCTTTAGAGATTAAGAGAACCACCAAGCTGAGAGCTGATGACAAAGGTGGCTGAATAAGTTTCCTATATTGATTCAAGTTTGGAAGAAATCTACCCCAGATCCGCCAACTAAAACTTCACAATTTTATGAAAGAGATTTGGTGATTCTTATACGTGGAGCACTGTAATGGTAGTGCTTTACCCATGAAGTTGTTCTCATTTCTTTTAAACTATTTTTTAGTTTTTAAACTCCTTTTTCATAAATGATCACAGAATATCTTTCTTGCTTGAGGCATGGCCTTCAAATTACTGATTCATACTATCAACAACAATTTTTTCTACATGTAATTTGCTTAATCCCTGATTAACAGGCACCTGTACCCTGAGAAACTTGCTTATTTCTTACATAGTAGCACTCAGCAGGTGTTTTTGACCTTTCACATTCCAAGAGTTAATGCAATAACTTAATATGAAGAAGATGTGACTGCTGAAATCTCTTTGTGAACCCCAAGTTCTTATCACTGATGACAATGTGTTTTCATGTGTTTGCAACTGTGCTGTTAAACTTTCAAGACCGAGTTGAAAAATGTGCTCTCACCACTCTTTTCATGTTCCAAACAAGGGGGAAGACACAGAACCTTGCATGCTTCATTTTTCAAAGAACAAGGATAATCAGATAATCTGCCAATTGCATGTTAACGTACTTTACCTCCAAAAAGCCATTTTCACTTATTTTTTCTTTTCATATCATGTACTATAATAAATATGATAATTATTCTGCAAGTTCCAGCTACAGTATTCACTTTGAAATGGTAAAAATTACACTCCTTTTTAGGAAATAAAGTGATCTACGTAAAGATTACAGGAGGGGGAAAAAAAAGTAGTTGGTGGAAAGAAATCTATAAATTCAAAGTATTATCCTCCTCTCCAAGCAACTCATACTGACCACTTCCTTGCATTAATGGTTTAAGGTTCAAGTACTCACTCATCTTCAAGTCCTCAGAAAGAAGCCTTTCACTCTTCAATCCTCCTCATCAATATATAAATTCTACTCCAGTCCTCTCTTTCTACAAATGCTTTCTTCAGTACGGTTTCTACATATATTTGGATTTTCTGACAGCTCACAGGACTGGAAGGTCCGCTTCCTTATGTGAACATGAAATGGTATCAGAGAGAAGATAGGAATTTCCAGCTACCACAGACAAAGTGCCTATATAGATCATACTCATTTCTTATAGCTCTCATTCAGAGAGCCTAGGACTGGCCTCTGCCACTACTAGTCACTCTTCTTTTATGACAAAAATACAACATCAAAATGATTTATTCTGAAAGTCAGTCTCTTATAATGAGCTATGGGTTTTGTCTGGATGCCAACACTGACAGGAAAGGCAAAGTTTTGGGGATGCAGTGCTGTACTACAGGTCTGAACTAGGGAGTGAGACAGTTACTAAGTAACACAATACTCACCTAGTGATACTAGCTTGGGAAAAAGGCGCTAAATCCCATTTAATTAGCTCTGAAAAGCAGCAGAAAACAGATACTCCTTCCGGACCCAGCGCGGTCTGTTCCAGCTGCACCTCAGCAATCTCCACACCATATATCGCTTCATGCTGTGCAGCCATCCCCTTTCAGCCTGTTGACGGTATGACTGCAACACAAGGATTCCCTGGCTTGCTTTGTCCTCCTGTAAGAGGAGGAGAAAAGAGTAAACTTTTTCAAAGAGAACACCAGCTGAGGTATTCAGCTCCTGCAAGCCCCTGAATAGCATAAAACCTTAAAGCAGTGACAAGTCTGCTTTGGAATACTTTTTCCATCACCACCAGATGCCAATTTCAAGCCTAACAATGCAGCAAGCATATGTTGTTACCTACTCTGCTTGTTATTATCTCTTGATAACAAGAGGGTCAAAGGCTACCACTATTAGAGGAAATGCAGTGCATTTTTTATTACCGTAATGCATCAGAAAATTCAGACTGAGCACTAAATGTAAACATGGGTACAAAAGGCCAGCAATTTTTAAATGCTGCTTACCACTTAACAACTGTTTCTCATTTTGATTTGGCAATACAAACAAAACCTCTGTAGTCTAAATAAAAGGAAATCTTTCCATATTATTTCA
The DNA here is from genome assembly GCA_034782735.1 of Sagittarius serpentarius. Classification (NCBI taxonomy): domain Eukaryota; kingdom Metazoa; phylum Chordata; class Aves; order Accipitriformes; family Sagittariidae; genus Sagittarius; species Sagittarius serpentarius. The sequence continues at coordinate 18,345,396 of JAVKLA010000039.1, read as the reverse complement.
AGAAAATAATTTTGGTAAATGCAAAAAAACTTCTCCACATGCAAAGCTACTTGATAAAGAAATTTAGAGGATATTCATCATTAAAGTCTCATGCTCTAGGCTTATTTTAAATTTTATTAAATGCAACATTTCTTGAAAGAAATTATGAATATTTTTGCAACAGAATAATCTTAACATAAGAAATAAATTATGATGTCAGAGCTTTGCTTTGCTGGTTTGATCAAATCATGATTTCATCAGTTTGGTTATCTAAGCAGAAATTATCATTCATCAAAGTCTTTAGTGGCTACCACTTGACTGTAAAAGGGCAACTCCTAGCTAATGCTTTCATGTACCTACTAATGTAAGAACTGCCAGGGTCTGCGGTGAATTAGTGAAAATATTCTTTAACATTTTGACAACTCTGGTGTTCAAAAGCCCATGATGAAAAAAATACTGAAACATTAAATAGCGAGGATGCTGGATATGAGTTTAATATACAACTATTAGCTACAACATTTAGCTAACAAATTACAACATTAAGTATTACAACAGTATTTAGCTAACAAATAAAAACAAATGCATAGTCCATATTACATAAATTCTGGGGTTTGTTATACAGTTTGAAAATTCTTAAGATTTCTTTTAAAGTCACACCAATGGCATTAAATGCAATACAAAACTTTTTGTTAAAGCACTGGAAAGTCACTAAGCTTTAGTTTTTAGTTTAGAAAAAGGGAACCTCCTCTCTCCCCCTCAACCCAGATTTTCACTGTAAGTACAGAGTATTTTCTCTGTCTGCCCACTTCAGCTAGTGAGAAAAAGGGATCTGTGAAACCAATGCATTAGTTAAGTTGGTTCTCATAGACTTCAAAGACTTGCCTAGAAGCTTCTCCCATGGGTTCATGGGAACCCACTTCCAGTTTCAGGGTTGCCCAGCTACTGATGAATTCCTGGCAATGCTAAAAACGCCTGCAGTTTTCATAGAACCGGGAAACGGGGACTCATGGCAAGATGTAAACTTCCAAAATCTGTTCTGTCACAGGACTGTCTCTGCCTCAGCTTCTCGGAGGAATGTTAACCCCAGGAACTCCAGAAAGTACTATAATAGATGCCTCTGCTCTTTTATCCCCTACTGGATATCTTTCAATATTTGGGGAAAAAAACCAAACCATCATTACCTCCTCCTTGCAGACACTTCCAAAACTTTGGCTGTTTTTCAGATACTTTGTTTGGAATAAATAGCATTTAAACTAGAAAGAATCTGATTTGCGGACAGCCCTCCTCTCTACTCATTGTCTACTTACAATTTCAAGTGTGCTAGAATTGAATCTCACAGTCGAAAAAGAAAGGAGCTCAATATTCTTTTTACAGCAACCAGAGGGTTTAACGCAGACAATGTGGCATGATTGATGACAGTCTTCTTCATCATTACCTCTGAGAAGCACTGTTAGTAACCTGAAGAGGATAATAAACCTCTGGAAAGTGGGGTTTCTAGTTAGATAGAATTGAGCCTATCTCAGAGAGCTTGACACTGGATTAAACAACTATTTTCTGTTATTTGATATTGTCTCCTCTTGTGTTGTACTGATTTCTCTGACTACTTTCTCTGTGGACACTACAGGATGAGAAGACACTCAGTCCTCAGTGATGGACAGCAAACTTAAGTACAAAACCTGTTTTTTCTCCTGTACACTGAAATAGAAAATTCCAAAGCTGTTCCATTTCACCACCACTTGCTTCCTGTGGTTCCACTGTCCATGTATTAAAGCTGGCTTTGATTGTCTGGCAACATTTCTGTTCAGAGATCACCATCAGAGTTAACAACAAAAAGGTTATGGGGAACTGCCATACTGTTCCCTTGATAACCAAAGTCTGTGTAACAGCCGAAGTCTACAATGATACAGCAGGAAAAGGACCACAAATGCAAACATTAAGGCTCCCCCTGCCTTGCTCCTATGCCATGAAACTCTGACAGACCTTATGCTGCCTACGGAGGCTCAAAACCAACAGAAATTGTAATCTCATAAGGGATCTAGCCCACCCTATGAACCCTACCACCTTCCTTCTGATTTTTAAATAGCAGTAAACAAACTTCAGACAATTTGAGCAAAGGTGAATTAAACCTCAGTCTGGACAAGCTGCTTGACAGTGGGAATAAGAAACACAGATTCTAGTTCGATATACGTTTTTCCCCTGCATTTAAGAGGGGTAGTTACACATCTTTTTTTCAATTTGGCAATAAAAACTGCAAAATCATTGCTGAAAAATGAGGTCAGCCGTTCCTTCTGTTACACTCTTAATATTAGTAAGGAGCAATAAACAAAGCAGAACCAACACTACTAAGTTATTTTGCATACAGTAAAGAGGATCCCCTGCCACCCCTTTCCTTAGGGAGGGTTATGATTTTGGACTTAAAACAGAAGCTAGAAATTAGTAATTTTGGATTTTGCATTGATTCTGGTTTCTATCAGAGCATTTATTTCCAGTTTTTTTCCTCTTAAGCAGGCTGCTAATGCTCTCTTTGGCACTCGGAGCTCAGTATCAAGTTCCCTTTGGAATACAATAAAACAAACAATCAAATGTGTGCTCTCATTTAGACACCAACTGAGCTCTGCCAGCAATTGAAAGCCCGGCTTATGCAAAGTCTGACACTTTTGGCTACATTTGTTAGACTACGCCTCTTAAAAGAGGACACTCTCATCCAGGGGAATATTCCTCACTGTAATAACATTAGGTTACAGCCCTCCCTCCCCATTCCTTATCTTTTCGTCATCAACATTCTGGATCCTGCATTCTGAAAAAAGTAATTCTAATTTTTCCCTCTTGAAAGATACACAGTGTCTCTCTTTAGTTAGCCCTTCACAAGCTGATCATATCTAAATGGAACACTGTGCTCTAAACCCTAAAAAACGGTCAGAGGTGCCAAAGTACCATTAAACACAGAGTTCTCTATCCTCTGAATTTTCCTCCTGTTCTGCAGCCTAGGGCAAAGTCTGTGTGTAGTAGTTTCATATGCCATCTACTAATTGGTGGTAACTCAATTGGAAAAAAAGTGGCATTACTTCCCAAAGGACAAAAGCAGGTTACTTTGATTTTCCAAGCAGGTCATTCACTCTTCAAATGAAGAATGGCTGACATTCAGAAGTAAAACTAATACAGCAGTGGCAGCTGTTGTCAAGAATGTCAGCGTCTTCCAGCTCTGCAATACCGCAATGACATTTTATACCTGCCTTGTTTTGATCTACTGCAGATTTAAAACAATTTGGCACATACCTTTACATGCCAGTACCTTCCCACTGGGACGTCATCAGTCACCATTGCTTACAACTTCGTTACATCAATATCTGTCAGTATGCAGCTTAAGAAAGTTTGTATTTTCCGCTGCTGGCTATTACTTTCTGTGTTTCTTACTTTCAACCAGTAACTTCTAATTCTCAGTCACACACAGTCAGAATGTTTTAATGTGCATGCTTTAACCTGTAAGCCACAAAAAAAATGGACAAAAAGTGACGAACAGAAATTCAGTGATGTCAGCATTCAGATATTTCAGTATGTAATATTTACAAACAAAAAAAACCCTATTTCAAACCTTCTAAAATTTTAGCAGGACATTCTCCACTTCCTGATCAAAGCTTTTCCCGGAAAGACTTGTACAACCTGGTTTAAAACTGAAGGAAAATGAACACAGTTTCTGTTATCTTTTTTTTGCCGAATCTCAAAATATTTCAAAGATAACATTTTGCGGAAAACAGAGCTCCCAAACAATACACTATAAACTAATCATCATGCTTTTCCAGTGATCTTCAGAAAAGTTGGCACATTATCCAATGAACACCATAAATTAGTTTTCCAGTGAATAAATAATAGTTTGGGGGTGGGGGAAGGAGGAATCAATCCTCCAAGTTTCAAAGAACAGTCTAAAAATATAACCCCCAAATTGCTAAAGGCTAACAAAAAAAAGGGGGGGGGGAGGGGCCAAAAGAAACTGAAGTCACTTCTGCAAGATTTACTAAATTTTAATGGAATCTCATCAATTATGAATTGGCAAGGAAGGCAATCCTTGCTCGCGCCTTCAAAACATCACATGCACGCTGTTTTATACTGTCTTTCCACTTACCAGGAAAATATGCGTAAAAGAAATAAGGAACTTCATCCCTCCAAAAGCCAGTTTAATTTGGGTAGTCTTGCTGTTACTGTAATGGTCTAAGCATGCAAGCAAGCTCCATTTTTTTCAGCTTGGCTTTTTTTCTATGTTGTCCAAGCCCCATTTCAAGTGGCAAAATTCAGTATCTTCCATGATGTATTTGTAACTTTGCTTACACAAGAAGTTGAGCACAAATGGGGCCTGTCTTTTCTCAAATTCTCTCCAGATCTAAAAAAGGGTCTGCAAGATTAAAAGCTTTCCTATTTCTTTACAATTAGAGTAGACTAACAAAAGATATGAACCCTATTACAAACCGTGTTCTAACATATGGCTTTGAAAATTTTGTTTAATTTGCAAATACACACATACCCCATTTAACAAAAATCCATAAAGCAGTTCAGTCACAGACCTAATTACCATCTAAATTACTGATCAAAATACAGATCGCAGATATTGCTCTTTGACTGTGGATTTGTGATACCATTTCTGTAAGGAACATGTACCTGTAGGTCTTCTTCACAAAGATCACGAAGTGCTCAACATTTTTTGACACAACAGTAAAGCAACCAAACTTGAGAAATTCTCAAACAACAAAATCCAAGCCATCCCCCAACCCCAACCTCAGGGATTTATTTCTGCAATTATGAAATTTACGAACACTTCTATTTTGATAAATTATCATTTTCTAAGTACACAGAAGCTTTCACTTTTTAAACTCACAGCTTAAAATTTATCCACAGGCTGATTAATAACACCTTCTCTTCAGTTCAAATCTGGATTGAAAAGCACAGATTTAGGCATGTAATTCATATAATTTTGCCCTATTTAAAGAAGCTCAACTGTTTTTTAAGATCTCCAAGTTGAACTGATTTATAACATTCTGATAGGCTTAAATTAAAATCCAGTGTTAATTGCTAATAAGAGCAGTACCTGGCTGAGAAGGTCCTTAGCCTAAAAGCTTGCAACTCTTGGGGGTGAGGGGGGACAAAATGAGCATTTTCAACTACTCCACTAATGGTTTGTAACTTCTGCCATTTTCAGTAACCCATGAAGCAAGGGTTTCATTCTCACTTGTGGTGTTGGAGGACTTTTTTTTTCATGTACACAATACTGTAGAATATTCGAGTGAAACTAGATACACTAATTTTACTTACGCGATCAATTACTTAAACAGGAAAGTCATCAATTGAAGTAAACACCTGCTGAAGCTAGTAGACGGCACACACACAAGCTTTAATGTATGTTCTGCAGGTGACAGCAGAACTACAACAAAAGTGAGTAAAAATAGCTTTTCCAAGCTCTACGTTCACTGTAGTGAGAAATTCTGTGTGCACATTGAATTGAGACAAAATCCTAACTGAACACAAAGGTCCTGCTTTTGTAAAATGGGTCACGGATCTACTTAATCCTGGGAGAGAAACTACTTCCCTTGCATACATTCTGACTAATCAGACTTGATGGCACTGAACTATGAAAGGCTAGAAATGGAAAACTTCCAAACAGCTGCTATTTGAGCTTATTGACTGGTAACAGTCTTTGCTATTTCCAGAATGTATTAAGGAAAATTCTGTTACTCTGATACAAGGCCATCTTCTTGACATAAACTGCGTTACATTTCCTTTGTTGGCATACGTTTCAAAGATAGAAGACATGTTGATATTTTATAGTAAATAATACTCCTCAGCATTCTCTTCCATGAAACTACACGTAGCAAGCACCTTACACAGAAAGCAAGAGTTTGCTCTAGTCCCAGACTAGCACTTGGTCATGAGATTCCTTGCAGGAGTCCCATTCCCTTATCTAGCTGATACATTGTTGTAACATTTTAAATTTCTTTAAGCCTTGAGCCACACTCAAAGGGCACTTAAATTTGGAACAATTTAAACTCAGTGTTCTAAACCATTACGGTTTCATTCAATATTATTGGCCACCCCCCCCACCTAAGCAAGAGCTGTCTACCAGAGCCAGAAAAGCAAGAGGTTCTCATTAGTTACAGCTTTAACATAATTCAGATGACTTTTTCCAGGATGATGTACAATTAAGTTTTTTCTTAATTCTTCCTATGTCTACCTTTATAATTTGGAATCATTCAACAACACTACTACGTTGCTCACCAAAGATGATATACTCAAAGGGAAGATCCACCAAAATAAATTTGTAAGCACTCTGCATTAAAAAGAATAGGTTCTGACTTTCTAGCAGCTTTATAAACTATTATGACAATATTCTTACTTAAGAACAGTAAGCTCTCTGAAGGCTTCAAAACTTATTTTAATTGTGTGTGCATGACTGGTAATTGCTCCCCCCCCCCCAACACTGGGTGTGTAATTTGATTATCTTAAACCATGAAGGACAGTAACCTTTACTTCAACACACTTTAAAAAAAATCTGGCAAAATAAACTCATAAATAATTAGATCTCATCAAGACATAACTAATTCCTGACACAGTACACTACTGATAATTGAACTTATGACTAATACTAAGAAAGAAATATTAGGTGAATGATTTATGAAAAAAGCTAAAGAAGATACTCTCATGCAATTCTTTCATTTCCTGGTGGAAATAAAGCTATTCCATATTTTTAATAATACATTATTTAATTTCCTGTAAGATACTCCCCACTGATGGTGAATACTAGTAATGTTTATAATATTTTTCCAGCATACTGTTTTTAAAGCAGTAATTCCAACTTGATATTTTCCTCTTCTCTTTCACCAAGACCTTTTATTCCCAATTGATTAATTACCATAAGAAAATTCTACAACTTGCTTCAGGATGAGGGACTTGGGTGGGTATAAGTGATGGGAAGGACTTTAGGTTGCTTTCAGGGCAGCTGCCATGGCTCACCTTCAGGACCAGCCTTGTGAAGGGCCACAGATCAGTACTGATGGTGTTTGCACATCAAACCTTAGCTGCTAGCTTGGCAAGAACTCTTTTGCATGCAGTACCACGTTAATCCTTACAACCACAGGGGTCTGCCAGTTTCATCTACTTTAGAAATTCTTCATGTGTCTGTAGTAAGGAAAACAGTTTAACTAACTCTAAACACTGTCTTTGGTTCATGTTTCAATCTCCCACCGCACCAAAATACTTGATTTTAATATGCACTCTCTTAAAAAACACAAACACTGTGCCAAGCTTACAGCGAGAGTTGCACCTAAAAATAGACTGATCTTATGCAGTGATTAGTTTATGGAATTCATTGAAGTCTCTCAAATATTGCATCAAAACTGGGTCTATGATTAATATGACTGCTGCAAGATAACTTCTGTTTTCATAAATATAGTAAATGCAAAACCAAAGGTAGGGTAGCTATATAAGGCACTGCTTTCCCTAACTACCTTTTAGCAACCCATAACAAAGCCACTGTGAGCCAGTTAAAATACAAAAATTCAAAACTTAGAACATTTCTAAAATTCAGAAACTAGGTAAGGTCTTGTAGCTGTCTATGCTCATTAGTCACCTTATTATTTTTTTCCTTTTTTTTGTGGTGTTCACTATAAAAAAATACACACCTTTCACTCATACATTTTTTTTATTTTTATGAAAACAAGTCTTCAGCACTACATTGTGTATCTTAAAGCTTTAATACTTTATACTACAAAACACTAAAAACTAAGTACTAAACAAGCGCTAGCTAGAAATTAACCTCAATAACAAGAAGAAGTGAGGCACTACTTACTATACACAGACATGTTCAAGAGGAGCTCAAATATTATAAAGAAAAATACAGCAAAGAAATAAATAGCAAAGGGAAGAAAAGATAGCACTGAAAACTTGATTCAGGTGTGTAAGTATGAACCTGTATGTCTTCTCCACTTCAAATCCAAAAAGTTTGTCCACGGGATAGGTGCCTCAAAATGCCCCCCAAGCCGAAAAGGAAAGAGTCCCTCAAAGCATTCCTTTTCACCCCCCAGAGCAGAGGAAGGCTGCAGTTCTTGGCCAGTCATTCTTAGAAACTAAAATATCTGCATGATTCCCTACAAATTCCCTGAGAGAAATCCTTAAGAAACCTGGAATAATTTGTTTTGGTCTTCACAAAGTAACTTCTTCCAAGCTGTCAGAAGATTCCAAAGAACTGAAGAAAGGCACTACTAAAGCTGGCTTAAGAAACTTTAAAGTAACTGTGTACCAATACCACTTGCCATTCTACTGCAGTCTACCAGTGGATAAATTCCCGTTTGTGTCACTGATTTCATCTTGGAAGGAAAACAGAATGAAAAGCAGCTGCTATGGACACAGAGGGGCAAAATGAGACTGGGATATTACACTTGGAAACCATCAATCTATTCTACCGCACCATCACTAGAAGACCAACAGGTGGGGAAATACCATTTTCTAAGAAATACAAATCCTTAGCACATACAGACCTCCAACAATTCTGTTTAATGAGTGCTACACCCTTTTGTCAACCTTAGCCTCTTTCCATAATTCATTTCCTAGTATCCTATGGAAAAAAAAACATGCAATGTGTCATATTTACAATCCCAGCACAAAGCTATAAGGTGCCTAGCATTAGACGTGCATTCAGTGCTGTCTCATTTATTATAATAAACTTAGCAGAAAACACAGAACTTAACTGCACAGGGCAGGACAGGACTATAACTCAAGCTGAATTTTTCAAGTCTGGAAAACTACCAAAGGTCACTTACAACATGAGCTCTCTTGGTTTTTATGGCTGGCACTGAATGTGAACAAATGCCTTTGTCATAATAATCATATAGTATTTAAAGATCATATATAACCTACAGTTCCTGCAAGGCTGCAGGAAACAGACTTACAAACTCCAAAAAAGGAGAGAAAAAAATAACCTGTACTTTTAATGTCCAGAGACAATGAAAATAAGGGTAAATTTTAATTCATGAGGTTTTTTCAGTGCATACCAAGAAGCATGGAAAGATCCTTAATTTATTTCTTCTTACAGCTTAGTGTAAAGGTAAATAGACTATCCATTAGCTTTAAAATTGTATTTCACCAATTCCATTGGATATCCAAGACCTTATCATCACAATATTGGTTAAAGTATGGCAGCAGTAAATGTCAAGTCTGTCAAGCTGTACTGTTCTGAGCCAATCCATGTTAGATTTACTCTGAGTAAATGTCAGTGCTATCGAGGGCTCCCAGAAAAAGCAGATTTTTCTTTACAGACAAGTATTTAACAATAAATTGTCTGGCTAGTACAACAGCAGCAAGCTAATGACTAGGTCTTGCTTCCTGGGATGATTTGAAAGATGTTACACAACTGATTTTTAATCTCAAGGCAGTTTTCACACTGTTACACAGCTACCTCTCCACCACTCCAAGATGACATTTACCAAATGGCTGCATATCCTGGCTTGGGTGTGCCCAGATTTTTCTAGCCACTCCAGTATGCTCCTTGGAGGTGCACTTTGCCAGTTACCTAAAGCAGGAAAACTCCATACAGTAAGTTCAAGGTTTATACAATCTGACTCCTTATCCCACTGCAAAACCTACCTTGGGCAAACACAAGAACTGACTGGTTGTGCCAGGCATGCAGCATTACTTGGAGCTGAAAAGAAACCAGACAGCTAACCTGAAGCTGGGAACGGCCCTCCCAGTGATGCCACACAGGTCCTGCCTCCACGAATGAGTCACCTCTCCAAACACGATTCATAGAAAGTTACGTTCCTTACTTGATCCAACACAGCTGATGCATTCTGCTATCATTGCCCAGTGGCAATTCTCATACATTAGACAAGTTGAAAGGTGAGACAACCAGTTCTCTCTTACTTGTTTATCTCACCTGTAAGTAAATGTCCTTGGGTTTATCACATTCTGTTATTTTTAAGGCCTGCCTCCAATCCTCATCCTTACAGAAGCAGTCTAAATTCCCAGCCCCTTCATGCAAGCTTGGCATGACTCCTTCTGCTGCATTTCACTGCTGCCCCAAGGTGTTCCCATCTGAACGGAAACCCCCTTCAGTTACTGATCTCCATTGCTCCTGGCCTGGGATATGTACCATGCAGCACTGGCAAGTGACAGAGCCTGAGTACATTGAATCATTTAAAGTTACCGCAAGCTCCAGAAAGCAGAAATTATTCACCACAGTCACTGACTGCTTAATGTACTTTGTGGAAGCACTATTCATTTCAGTTAATCAAAATAAATACTGAATAAAGAAATCAAAACTACCACTTGCACAACAGCCTTTTAAAGTCTCATTCTAGATAACGGTTTCATTCAGTGATTTCTACACAAGTTGGCTTTAACCACGAATGCATTTCAAAAAAAGAATTGTTTTCCATTTTATCCACAGTTTCTTAGCGCCTTGAGGAAAACAGACGATGGCCAGAAAAAGACAGAGAAAGTAGAACAAGGAAAAACCAAACACTGGCACCTTAAGCCATACTAGCATCCCCAATACTGCCCGACATCTCCCCAGCAGGTATTAACGAAGAATCTGCATAAAGGGAAAACACCTAGCATTCACCTACTTCTAAGTTGCTTCCAAATTACACTGATACCAAAGGAACCAAACAACTCTCTTGTACAGTTAGGACCTGCTTGGGTTGAGTGTGTAGACCTGGTCTACAAACAGTAAGGTTCCCCTCTGCCCCTCACCCCCTGGTTGTTCAAAAGGGCATGAGACCTCTCAGTGCTACCACAGTAGGAACAAAACTGCAGGTAACTGACAGTATCAGAGCTGTCAGAGGTTGGGTTACAGTAAAAGTAAAGCTAATGCATTAACTCCGTCCTTTCTTTTGAGAAAGCATCCACCTGCGGACTGCACTTGAGGATTGGCATGTTAGTTTCCATTGCTTCCATTTCCCAGACACTCAAAAGGACTAAAAAAGGAATCTCTCTCTTAAGAGGTCTTTGTGATTGAGTTCTTTGATGAAGAGAAGATCCATCATCTTGGGGTTTAGAGGGGAGTGTGCTTTGAGGAAAAGACAACCCTAAACCCCAGAGGTGCAAGAAGTCGCAACAAAAAGTCCACTTTCAGGTTATCAGAGCTTATTCCATCTAAGAGTTTGCTGGGAAGGCTTCTTGTTAGCACTGTCTGGCAGAGAACAGTCAAGCAGAGAAGGAATTTCACTTAGAGCTCAAACAGCAGCTGTCTGCCTTGTCTGGAAGTTTGAACAGGAGGTAAAACTGAAAACAAAGACAAGCTGGGCAGGCTTAAAATAGGTATGATTCCCTGCCATTATGGGGAGATGTTCCATAAAACCGACATCCTCAGCAACGTATCCTGTCATCTTACGAAACTTTACAAGAGAGATCACTCTGGGCTCTAGAGCTGTTTCCTCCACCTTCACTTTTGTGGGGAAAAAAAAAAAAAACTAAACACAACAATTTTGTAATCAGAATGGTGCTGGGATTGTGGCATGAGCAACTTTGGAATCTCTTTACACTTTATGGCTGCTGTGATGCAGGATGTAACCATCTTCTCTGCCCGGGAAGTGAGTGCTGCCTGATGAAAACTCCCACTGTCCTGACTGCTGTATGCACACAGACACACCATACTTCAGTAGTGCCTTATCACACAAGCTGGTCTGGATATAGTTTGAGCAGATGAATAGGATTTTGGCTCTCAGGTGTTACAGATCCCTTAAATCAAAACTATACATAACTACAAAGTAGTTTTCCACCTAGACCTGGCCTTTCTGTACCCCTTCTGAGCACCTGGTGTACTTCTGTATATAGGTTAGAAATCCTTGTGTTACTCTTTATGGGTCTCAGCCTGGACCACAGTAACTTGGAAAAGGTAATAGCATCTTTAGACCAGACAGCTGTTTCCAAGCAGGTGTTCTATTATACCCTGCTTTGTCTCTGAAGAGTATAGATTTCACTTTCACTGGTACAACTGGTACACAGATGACAAGTTTATTTAGGAAAGGCAGTTGATGTTTTAACCACATGGTGATGGACAAATTGCAAATCTTTCAGCTGCACAGTAGAGAAGATTACGGATCTCTACAAGTTTAATCAACACCAGATCGAACCAATTTCTTAATCCTAGAATATCTTTCCTTACTGTACTCCAGGAGAATGAACAAATCGGTAGCCATTGTTTCTGTAAGCTCACGGGTCACCTGTTGTATACATCCACCTCTTCAAGAAATGAGCTTCAGCAGGTAAAACTTATTCTTAAGTAAAATGGAATTAAAAAATATAAAGCTTACAGTACTTCCTTTTACATTGTATACATTTCATGCATCACTTATTTACAACAGGAAACTAGATAGCTCACCTACACATGGTCTTATTCTTTTTTAGCCTTTAGAGCAAATTCTTCTAATCTTGCAAATTTCACAGCTGCTTTTATAAAGTTTGCTACCCAGGTTCTCTAAAAATTCCCAGGCAGATTTCCTCAGACATTCTTGTATGTTCAAAGACAACACACAGAAATTAAAAGGATTTCCTATTTGCATTACAACTTGAAAAAGCACTTCAGATAATGTCTCTGCTGCTTGTCATAAAAAGCTGAAGGGGTGAACCTGAAGTCATTATGTGCAATCTTGGTTTTAGCTCTTTTATCTTATGAGATATGCTTTCTAGGGAGGAAAACATACTACAAATATAGGCACATAAACACAGTAATGTAACAAGCAACAATTATGTTACAAGTCTGTGAACGGATGAAATGCAGGAGCTCAGAAACTCTGGATGAAGGGTCGGGTTTTCTGTTTTTATAAAGAGGAATTTACAGGAGACAAAGTTTCAGCTGCAGGATGCTGTACAAAAATCTGAAGGCCCTGAGTAACTGTCTAAGCTTAATGGGTCTGAAGAGAGTAAAAGGTTTGTAATACTTTAAGCAAAGATACGGCTGTTAGATGTCTAAATATAATTATGTAATATCTCAATTAACTCCCGGAAGAGTCTGAATTTATATCATTTCTGTGTGGAAGACAAGCAGAGTCACAACTTATAAATACAGATGGGAAGCCTAGCAACCTTTTAGATAATATCAGGAACTAAAGAAATTAAAATCAGATGTGCTCTTTCCTCCAGTTCTATGTTGCTGCCACACATTTCTTCGTCTAAGTTATTAAATTCCAAATTCAAAATGAATTTTCTTTTATTTCTTGTATTTATTAACACATGGCTCAGGCTTTTTCATGGATGAACACCACTTTGCATTAGGAACGGTTTCCTCCCTCAACAACATGACATCCTCCCTCAACAACATGACACGCTTTATTACTAGTAAAACAATTCTCTCCAAACAAACATAATTTTTGCCCATGTTGTCACATCCACCTCTTAACTATTTAAAGATTTTTTTTACATTATTAAGTTGTCTTTAAGGACATGATTTCCAGTAATTTCCCAAAAAGTTACACAGAAACTAATTTCAACTGACAGGTTCTGTTTGACTAATAGGAGATTTCCCAGAAAGTACTAATATTGTGTCTGCTAGCTTGATTTTTGAAAATATTCAATACAAATATGTATTTTAAAGTATATCTTTTTTTGCTTTGAACAGAATTTAGGTTCTTTATTGTTTTTCTTTCTTGTAAGCTATGAACACCAAGCAATTTCTGAAAGACTTATTTATCAAAAGATACTAACAGTTACTAAGTGGTGTTTTTCTTTTTGTCAGTCTCAGTATTGCCAACTGCAAAGTTCAAACATAATGAGTCAGGACACAAAAATAATAGATTTACATTCAGAGCAATTAAATTTCTTTTTTTTAAATTATCTTTTTATTTGTTACCTGGCTTCTGAATGATAACTATTTTTTTTTTTTTAGTATTATCTCTAAAGGATGTAAAAGCTTCTGCTAATCTTTTCAAACCTTGAAATACTTCACTGTCACCAATACTAACTGTGCGCAGGTGAATAGTAACATTCTTGGGTGGTAAGAAAAAATAAGTAACATTATCAAAGGAAAGATCTGTAGTGGATGATACACAGGGATAAGCATCCAATAGTTCGGTAGTTACCTTGCTGTGGACATTTTTTTTAAACAAATTGCTTTCTGACATACAGTTTAGTATCTCGTGGAAATGAGCAGGGCCAAAATTAGTCTCAGGGAATAGAAAGTTTGAGAAGAGAGGGGGGATTGGAGACAATTTTTGATTCAGATGACTGTAAGCACCTAGTAGTTTAGGAATCCTTCCTCAATTAGGAATTATTCCTATTTCCCAGTAGATTATCTCTGATAGTGATGAATCACAATCAGTGGACAATGAGGTATTCTCTTGAGAAAGAAGGTGGGAGGGAGAGGGGAGAAAAAGTAATCCCTGATCTCTCATCTATAAAAAGGACAAGTGCACTGGCCTTACTTAGCCAGCTGGGCTCAGTAACTCCACTTATCACTACTCACAGCTTGTTCAAGATCCAAATCTACAACTACACTGGCTCAAAGTTTTGCTTTAATAGTATTTGGGCTTACTGATGCTCCACAAAGGTTCCACAGAAATAACTGCCACAGTCTGAAGAGTGCGTTTTGCTTCTATGCCCTGCTACTGCAGATTCGAAGCTATCGAGGATCAATCTGCATAATAACTAAGAAAAATCTGCTATAAATAAAATGCTCGCTCTTCGGTGCGACTGCGAGCACCTAATATCTAACTTACTTTCAAGGGAGAGGTAACTGGACAAATGTATGAGACATTACATCATTCAAAAAACCCACATAAGAGTCTCAGAAGTGGTTGTTATTTTCAAACCTTCTCATGGATTTATGCTGCTGAACAGGAGACAGACGCTCTTGGGACAGGATTACTTCAGCTCACTGGGAATGAAGGGCTATTTCTGACATTCCTCCACTTATTCCGAGACAAAAACTTGAATTGTAGAATTGTCTTTGTTCGTACTGGATTGAATGTCATCTTAAAAACATTTAAGTTTTCTGACCCACTTGCAGAAATTAAAGAGAGTTAGGTCACTTCTCATTTCCAGTGTATTGATATAGCCAGTTTGCTCCTATTTGTTCACATGCTGAAAAAGTTATTCACTGTGGTATTTATTCCCTCTCTCTTCTTTCTATATATTTTACAGCTCAATAATATCCCTATAATAATTTTGTCAATAACAACCATACAATATCAAGCTCCTTCATTCTACTCTTATATCTGCTGCTCCATGTAATATGCCTTCTGATCACTTAGTCATAAATATATGCCAACCAAAAGTAATCCTTTAATCCTCTAATATAGCTGATGAAAATTGTAAAGAGTTTTCCGATGAGGCGGCATAAATATTTCCCCCTCAGAATACTTTTTTTTTTTATCATCATCATTACACTGGTAGCCCGCAGTGATCAGATCAAGTCAGCAGCCTTCTCATCCATTATTAGTGACAGTCTTCATTCCTTACATACAAGACCTTTACTACCTATGTACATGTTATAGTATCGAATTTCCTTTTATTTCTCCTACCTGCAAAGTCACAAAGGCTTCTCTGTATTATAGTCTGCCAATCTTCAGTCCCGACTACATGTACCAAATTTGTAACTTTTATTTGGATCAAGGAGGACACAACTTGGCCTGAGAAAGCTTCACACGAGACCGCTTCCTTCTGCCTATAACACGTATTTGTTTTCAAACAGTAACATAGCCTGTTCATACAATAAACTACATCTGTGTTTTGCTACTTCTCAAGATGTGAAGCATTTCTTTGTTCACGATTTCTTTCTTCTACTACATAACAACAGAAATGAAAACATCAGCTGTCAGTTATTGTTCACTGCTATTTCTTCTTTCATTTCCCTATGTCTTTAAAATGCATGATAAAGTTTTAATTAGGTGTTAAGTACTTGTCATTTATTAAAATTTGGATTAATTCCATTCATTAAAGTAAAACAAGGCAATTCAGTGGAAATGGCTCTTCAAATATAAGCTCCGTAAACACTGTCCAAGTATATTGGTCAGGTAATACATTCTGACCTCTATTAAGCATCACAATGCTCACCAAACTACTTCAGGAGTGAAAACTGCTGAGATTAGAATTATTTGGAGATCTTAAAAGAAACTCTTTGTTTAGTTTCTGTGTCTATTAAACAAAAATACTTTAGAACAAATGTTTTGATAAAGCACATTACAAAATGTTTGCTTTTTAGAACTTTCAGTCCTCATTTTCTTTTGTCTTTCTTTATAAACTACTACAAAGTATATAAAATAATGTACAACTAAAAAAAATATTAATTAGAAAGTCTACAGAAACTGAGCTTGGGTAAGACTGCTTTGCCCAAGGAATACTAGAAAAATGGTCAGCCCAGGAATTTTAAAAAGGTAAAGATCAGTTTTCCTTTTAGGGGCAAACATTTAGGGGAAAACATTGGAAGTATTTCTTAAAAAATAAGCTACTGCAAAAAATGTAAGAGGCTATTTAAATATATTAAGTTTTTTTAAAATAGTATTAATAAAAGGAAGACAGTGCAAAATCACTTTCCCTTTTCAATTCTCTTAAGGAAGCTTCTTCACATACAATCAAAACAAGACTTTGCCTTTGTTCAAAGGAATAAATATAAAGCATATAATTGTGTAGACCCTCTAGTAACTATAATCACTAAATTAGTGAAGATTACATACAGTATTTTGTAGCTTTAAGAGACAACTTTCTTCAGTAGATATTTCTAACATAAGTTAGTTGACATTCCACTGTATCATATATCTGAACAAAACATGTATATACAGGAAGAGACAGAAACATGGAATGAAGCATTTGCCTGTAACAAGTAAAAAACATTCTAACAACATGGTGTGTTAAAATGGGGCAAAGTAAAGATTTTCTATAGAAATCACAGCAAAACTAGAAATTTTCTTTCTGAATAGTAGAAGGAAGATTTAAAAAGCAGACAATCTACCAGGCAAAACATCAAACCTAACAGAAACAGTTAACAGCCTTTTAATTACAAGCCCTTCCACCAACAGACCAATTTATCAGTATTAACATTACTCTGAATAGCAACCATAGCCATAAAAAGATCCTCTATTTTTCAGTCTTTGACAACCAATAGTAATCTAGAAGAATGTAGTGGGTTGACCCTGGCTGGACGCTAAGTACCTACCAAAGCCGCTCTCTCACTCCCCCTCCTCAACTGGACAGGAGAGGGACAACATAATGAAAGGCTTGTGGGTCGAGATAAGGACAGGGAGAGATCACTTAACCAATTACTGTCATGGGCAAAACAGACTCAGTTTGGGGGAAAAATGAACAATTTATTATCCATTAAACCAGAGTAGGGTAATGAGAAATAAACCCCAAATATTAAAAACACCTTGCCCCCACCCCCCTTCTTCCCAGGCACGGCTTACCCCCAAATTCTTTATCAACTCCCCCTGAGTGGCACAGGGGGATGGGGAATGGGGATTATGGTCAGTTCATCACACGTTCTCTCTGCCACTCCTTCCTCTTCAGGGGCAGGACAGCTCACACTCTTCCTCAGCTCCAGCGTGGGGTCCCTCCCACGGGAGACAGTCCTCCACAAACTTCTCCAACATGGGTCCTTCCCACGGGCCG
>JAVKLA010000039.1:18306757-18327737 GCA_034782735.1 Sagittarius serpentarius | reverse complement strand
AATCTCTGCTCCGGCGCCTGGAGCACCTCCTGCCCCTCCTTCTGCACCGACCTGGGGGTCTGCGGGGTTGTTTCTCTTCCATGTTCTCACTCCTCTCCAGCTGCAGCTTCTGAGCCCCAGTAACTTTTTTTCCTTCTCAAATATGTTACCCCAGGGGCGCTACCATCGTCTCTGGTTGGCTTGGCCTTGGCCAGTGGCGGGTCCGTCTTAAAGCCGGCTGGCATTGGCTGTACTGAACACAGGGGAAGCTTCTAGCAGCTTTTAAAGAAGCCGCCTCTGTGGGCCTCCCCCGCTACCAAAACCTTGCCACGTAAACCCATTACAAAGAATGTATCTACTGAAGTATGTAAAGCCACTACTCATGCGAAGGTGCTACTTACAATGGAAATAGTAACAGCAGCTCTTTCTACAGCTGGGTACACATATATGGACAAACATATACACCCTCCACAAACCTAAATGCTGTCGTATCAGAGCAGATGAAAGATGGATTTTGGTAGCAGACCTTGAAAAACATCTATAAAGGAGAATTAGAAACAGGCCTATATGTAGGCCACTCAGTTTTCAACAATTTCCAGTTTCAAGTTTTATTTAGTCATAAAGCACATCTAGGCATTATATTTAATATCCACAAATGGTTTTAGCTCCTTGTTTAATTATTACTTAAGATTACTTTATAATATACGACAGCACTGAGTACTACAATTTAATACTGAGTGGACAAAAATGTATTCCCTTTGCTTTGCTTTAGATTAAATTTATTTAGATGTCTAGTAAATCCAATAGCTGTTCTTAAATTCTTGTATTCTGAAAAATGGTCATCTTTAGTTCCTTATTCACATTTTCAGCACGTTCTCAATCTTGTATACGTCACTCACAACTGTCATCCTTGTAATCGAGCTGTGAAAGCCTGTCAATTCAGTCTCCATGCACAAACGCTATTCTACAGCTCTGATAATTCTTGTCATAATGGTCTTTACAGATACTATTCCCACCTACAACAGAAAGCTTACCAGTAAGCACTAAACTTGTAAAATATTTACATCGACTTTGGAGATATATTTAGCAACAGGTTTTCAACTCCCATTTTCTGCCCAGTACATAAAAATAACGCGAAAACTGTTAGAAAACCCAAGATTCTTTTGTACCATTCAAGGGAAACATGGGGTAATGCAATTATCCAACCATGCAAATTTGTGTACCGCTCACCTCCATGCACAGCTAGCTAGTTAATAACAATTAAAATAATCTTAAAAAGTCTAGAAATAAATGTGGTAGGAAAGATTAAGACCCCATTCACAGAAAATGTTTGCTACTTGCTTAGCTCAGTTTTTCAGGATGATTTTTTCTACCCTTTAGACTCCCTACCTTTCACGATTGCCTCTCTTGGATAGGTTTCCCTCAAAAACTTGGTATGAACCAGAATTCCCAGGGCCTTGCACTTGGTAAATTCTTTAAGCCAAGATGTTTCAAAGATAACACTTCAAGCTCAACAAAATCCACACTTCCCCAAAGAAAATACTGTTTTGCTGAAAAATATCTGACCTAGATACAATAATCTATTTTTCTGATGTAAAGTACTGCTACCTAGTCTGATAATCTTTGTTGCTCTTCATCTTTACTGTCCTTTTTGTTGCTGAACATATACTCTACCTTAAAAAAATCTAACATAACGAAAACAGCCAGTGCTAGTGAGCAAAGAGACAACTTCAAGGCACAGTAGCAGACAAACCACCTGACAGTGTACATGCCTTTTCTATAGTAATTTCTAAATATAATTTCATATAGGTATATAATAACACAGTTGCTGACATCTTGACTAAGAATATGGGTCATACATAATAGATCTACTGGGTTACCAATAAATGATTCATCCTATTCTGCTTGTTTTCAAGCAACTTCAGAGGTGTCAGGGAGTCAGGCATTTACATTCAGTAAGCCCTCTTTTTTTGTAAGCTAAGCTTACCTATTTTTAGACAGACTATTACATCACACAGCCACAAAGTGATACTCCCTCCTCCAAAACCCCCAGTTGCAACAATTAAATAGAAAGAGCTAATTACCTGGTTTAGTTCAAATTGCCCGTCTTCAGCATAGGTTTTATTTCAGACTTCAATGACTCTTGGCCTGAAGACTCAAAACTACAGCCAGCCTTATGGGTTTTCTTCCTCTTAAGTTTCATCTTTTCTCAAATAACAGTCAGAAAAATCCACTGCAATTCCTGAACTCTCAGGAGTTCTTTTCTTCCTGTGACCATTTCTAGAAGACCACCAGTTCCTCTACAGAGAGTAGAGATACTTGCTGTTATCTGTAAAGATTTGCTTACTACAGACTCACTCTTTAATACCAAAACATAATTTCCTGTGAGATACAGGAGAAGTAACGCTCTGGACAAGTTTGCTCCCCAGATAGAGACCATCAGTCCTAGTTCTATGCCACGGCCAGACTGTGTCTTCCTGGGACATGATGGCCCTTCAGAAAAAGGAAGGTCTTTGGCATCTTCCAAACTTACTCCTTTGTCTGTACTGGGTTTTCGCTAAGGACACACAGCCTTCAGAGACCATATTTAAATTCACAGTTATGATCTATTACTGCAATGAGATTAACTGCTCAGTTTATCCAGAATCATTCTTTCTTTGGCTCTGCAACTTAATTATTAATGAATATTTTATTGTAACTCATAACTCACAGCACAAGAGAAAGGGATAAGTGTTTAATTACAGTACGTATTTTTACTTAAATACTCAAATGTAACACTCACATTAAAGACAATTAAACACATTAAACACAAACTTCAACCTATTCAGACTGGAAATTAAAGAAAACATGGTAAGCCATTATTTTTAGAGTTGTCTGCAGATATATTGTGACTTCAGGCGCTGTAGACTTCTTTCCCTGAAAAGGTCATATCATCCTTCAGAAAAAAAGAACAAAAACCCCGAGATTCCTTTTATTTCTTTGTATATCACTATTCTAAAGCAGGTCTGAAGTGAGAAACTAGCCAAGGTTTCAGAACTCCAGTGGAGACATCTTCCAGTTAATCTGACCTCTTTTCCAACAGTAATAACTCAAAAAAATTTAAGAGTTCAGACATGCCCTTGATTTGTTTTAAAGG
Source organism: Sagittarius serpentarius (assembly GCA_034782735.1). NCBI lineage: Eukaryota > Metazoa > Chordata > Aves > Accipitriformes > Sagittariidae > Sagittarius > Sagittarius serpentarius. The sequence goes on along the minus strand of JAVKLA010000039.1, from coordinate 18,324,622 downwards.
GCACATTCTGCTTTTGAAAACAACATCAGTTCAGATAACTCTTAAAGATTTCCGCAATAACAGCATTCAAGGAAAAAAAAAATATCAGGAATTTTAGATCTATAGTATTAACTCTTAAGCTTCCCTGGCTGTTTCAAGAATCTTATTTTAATTACACAGGACATGTAAAGTCAGCGTTGGCTAACTGACGGAATCTGAAGTCTGCTACGCTTTAATCTGGGTCAGAAAAAGCAGATACTTTTAACTGTGACACCAAGCAGACTCTCAGAGATTTTTAGCCAGTTAAATCTGTCTCGGTATGGGGTAGAAACACAAAGGAAAGACGCCCCCACCTCTCCTTCAAATCCAGTTTAAGTGACTTTTCAGAGGGATTTGTAATCTTCAGTAAGTAGGACGCGGGGGCAGAATTTTTGCTGTACTTCTATTTCTTCTTCTTCTATTTATTCTACTTCTGTACTTTTGCTGTACTGTACTATTTTAGACAACTTTCTAACCACACCCATACAGGACAAGGGATTCTTTTTATTACATGCTTGTTGAAACTACAGATTATAAACTGATTCACTACATTCCTTCAGTGCCTCCAACTAAATAACTTCATATAGCTACAAGCTGCTCTATCAGCAGCTTTTAGAGTAAATAAGTGAGCCTTGATAAAAACTCATCTTGGTGTTTCTTTATGACAGAAGGGAAATTTCCTTTGTGTAGACACTATCACAAAAACAATGAAATTCAAAGCATGGAAGATTAAGTATTCATCTCAACAAATTTTTAATTCTGACTGGGGCCAGCAGTGCTATCATTAAGGACAGACAGAAACTGAAAAGGAACAGCAACTCAGTTAACTAACATGTTGGCACCAAAGAGTCTACCTAGACTCCATAGCAGGATTACAGAACCACAGAGGTTCTGGAGTCCAAGCCTCTCCACTCAAAGCAGGGTCAACCAGAGCAGCTTGCTAAGGATATTGTCCCCTTGGGTTTTGAGTATCTGTGAAGACAGAGACTCCACAACCTCTCTGGGCAACCTCTTCCAGTGTCTGACCACCCTCACTGTGAAAAAGCTTATGTTTAAATGGAATTACTTGTGCTTCCATTTGTGTTCATTGTGTCTTGTCCATTCACTAGGCACTATGGGAAAACGAGTGTGGCTCCATCTTCTTTACTCCTTTCCATCAGCTATTTATCAAAGTGCGTATTTTATACATATATATAAAATCTAACAGTCCCCTTCCCCTCACCCTGAGGCTTCTCTTTTCCAGGCCAAGCAATGCAAGCTCTCTCCCTCCATCTCTCCTCTTATGTCAGATTCTTCAAACCCTTGATCAACTTTGTGGCCCTTTGCTGGACTCAACCCAGTGTCTGTTTTGTACTAAGGAGCAAAGAAATGGACAAAGCACTCCCTATCTGTCTAAATAAGGCTGCACAGAGGGGAAAGAACACCTCCCTCAACCTGCTGGTGATACTTTTCCTAACACACAGGAATGCTGTTGACCTCCTTTGCCACAAGCCTGCGCTGGTGGATCATGTTGAACTTCACATCCACCCATACCCTGGGTCCATTTTTGCAAAGCTGCTTTCCAGCTGGTCGCCTAAGTCTGTACTCATGTATGGGGTTATTCCTCCCCAGCTGCAAGACTTCACACTTTTCTGTTAACTTCATGAGGTTCCCATCTGCCCACAACTACTCTGTCCAGGCAACCATCTGCTCTATCAACCACTCTTCCCAGCTTTCTATCACCTATGAATTTGCAGAACGTGCATGCTATACCCTCCCCATCCAGGTGACTAATGAAAGTGTTTAACAGTTTTGGCCACAGTATTGATACTATGTCACTAGTGACTGGCCTCCAGATGGACTTCATCCTGCTGATGACAACCCTGTGTGCCTGACAGTTCAGCCTACTTTTAGTCTATGTCACTGTTCACTTACCTAGTATATACTTCATCAATCTGTCCGTAAGGAAGTTACGGGAGACAGTGCTGAAAGTACTGCTAAAGCCAAAATCAAAAACATCCACTGCTCTCTCCTCATCCTCTGAGCTAGTCATTTTATTGTAGAAGGCTGCTAGCATGGTCACGTATGATTCCTGCTGTTGTTCTTTTCTTTACCAGGATATTCTAAGTCCTGCTTTCAAATGCTAAATGTATGAACCAGCTGTAACACAATACATTTACAACTCCTCTGGAGTCAGCTGGAAGAGTCCAAAAACTGAACTCTGCAATAACATCTACTATGAGAACAGCCTTAAGAATTCTGTGTTGAGAAAATTTCTATGTTCATATGCACGACCTCTACACATTGCATTCCAGCATGTTTCTTATCTGACAGGAAGTGTACTTCCACAGATACAAAACTTATTCTTAGTATCAGGAGTCAGCTAGACAAGTACTTTACTTACACAGCTGTGTGTCAGTGGGTGACAGTTCAGAATATTCAAAGTACTCTATAAAATACTCATTCGGATGAGAGATGTATCTTCTGAAAATAAATACTTTTACCTTAAAGAGGTGGCATCCTGTGACTCAGTTATGAAAAAGATCTACACAGCTAGCTGATCACTGTCTTAATAATACACCAGAAAAGAAAAAACATAACATTTCAGTGCTACGTATTCTCAAATAAAAGTCTCTAAAGCAACATTCAGAAGTACAAAGACTCAAGTACAGAACAGTCAGAAGTTAGCTTATAGTCGAGAGATTAACATGGTGAATGCATGATAACTAAAGCGCTTATGCCTGAACCAGGACTGAGTACACAAGAAAGGAAAATAAACACACTTATCTTAAACCTAACACATAAAAAAGTAATTAAAAATTTAAAGGTAAAATGAGTAAAAGAAGGTTCGACCTCTGCTATTTCTTTTGGAAGACTGTTTACCTTTTACTACTTCTAACAGCCAAAATCACCAGCCCACATGTATTTTTCTTTCTCAACTGAATCCTTTGTGTTTCTGCATAAAGTATGTGCCATCATGCTCTCTGCTACACTTTTCAGCAATCTTTCAATTTTACTTCTGGCACACATGCAGTTTACTGTAGTCCTTGGTGTTAATCTTTCATCTTTGTGTCACGCTCTAGACTAAGTGGTCTGTGCGGTGGGTGGGGAACTGGCTCACAGGCTGCACCCACAGGGTGGTGGTAAATAGCTCCTTTTCAAACTGGCAACCTGTCACAAGTGGGGTCCCCCAGGGATCGATACTGGGCCCAACACTGTTTAATATCTTCATAAGTGATCTGGATGATGGGGTCAAGTGTACCCTGATGACTTTTGCTAACGACACCAAACCGAGCAGGGAAGTGGACACTTCGGAAGGGAGAGCCACCCTGCAGGAAGACCTAGATAGGCTGGAAGAGTGGGCTAACAAGCGCCTTATGAAGTTTAACAAGGACAAGTGTAAGGTCTTGCACCAGGGAAAACATAATCCAGGAGTGCAGCACAGGCTGGGACCTACCCAGCTGGGGAGCAGCTCTGTGTAAACAGACCTGGGGGTCCTGGTGGACGAGCTCAGTATCAGTGAACAGTGTGCTGCTGCAGTAAAGAAAGCCAGCGGGATGCTGGGTTGCATCAACAAGGGCATCACCAGCAGGGATAAAGAAGTCATCACCCCACTCTACTCAGCACTTGTGAGGCCACACCTGGAATACTATGTTCAGTTTTGGTCGCCACTATGCAAAAAAAGATGCGGACAGGCTGGAGAGGGTCCAGAGAAGGGCCACAAAGATGATCAAAGGACTGCGAAGTCTGCCATATGAGGAATGTCTGAGAGAACTGGGTTTGTTCAGCCTTGAGAAAAGGCAGCTTAGCAGAAAGCTTATCACCATGTTCTGGTATTTAAAGAGTAGCTACAAAGAAGATGGAGACTTCCTTTTTACAAGGAGTCACATGGAAAAGATGAGGGGTAATGGGTATGAGTTACTCCTGGAGAGATTCTGATTGGACACAAGAGGAAAATTTTTCACAATGAGAACAATCGGCCATTGGAATAACCTCCCCAGGGAAGTGGTGGATCTCCCAACATTGGACGCTTTTAAGATTCAGCTGGACAGGGTGCTGGGCCATTTTGTCTAGAATGGTGCTTTTGCCAAGAAAGGTTGGACCAGATGATCCTTGAGGTCCCTTCCAACCTGGTATTCTGCAATTCTATGATCTAAACTAATCCTTCAATTATTTCAGTGACATCTGAGCACTGAATAAAAAATGCTATTTATTTGAAATTTGGCCATAAGAAGAATAAAAAAACAACTGTGTAGGAGGAACATCACACTTTTTAGTTTTCCAGAAATGTAAATACAGTGCAAACCCCATGTGAGACATTTTAATGTAAATGTTTTTAAAAAGAGGTAAGAGAAAAACGATCTTTTATCTTTGGCTAAGGATATCTTTTGGCAGCGAGATACAGGCAGACCTTTAAGCAGAAAGAGCGATATACATTTATATACAATCCATAAGTTTACATTCTAAGCTCTGGAGTCTTTTTATGTCTTTCCAATTCAACATCAGAATTTCCAAATACTAAAAAAAAAATCTTCCCTCTTTCATTCTTGATATAATTGTAACCATTTAAGCAGGGTCTAAATGCCTGCCTATCTGAAGGATATCTGCACTGATGTGATAAGGCTAACAGCTCTGCAATATAATAAAGCTCCAATTTATTCACCTGCAAAAGCAATATGCTCAAAAGTGCCTTATTCTAACAACAAGCCTGAAAATGACAACTCTAAAAATGGCCTAATCTTAGCAAAATGTGCTTTCCCGTGTAAAAGACTTCTCCATTCTACTACAGAGCTTCTGGTCAAACAAAAAACAAAAACCATCCATCTGCCCCTTCATTCATCTGAGACACTTTCATACCTTTGCTTTTGGCCTACCAAGCCAGGAAACTCTACTCCCATGTTCCAAACAGGTGTCGTAACTATCAGTTTGTGTTCAGTTTCTTAATCTTTCTTGAGCTGTATCTCCCATATAATAAAAATAACTCACTGGAGGAAAATCTAATTCAGACACATACAGTTGTTTCAGGAGAAACAAACATTATAGACCATACATAAGGTTGGACAGGAATACCATTTAACTCTCCTTTTGACATGAAAAGAGCAAGAAATACCAAGCAAGCTATACAATTCTGTACATGATAGGAAAACATCTTTCGTTATTCATCTTTATTGTTCTATATATAGATGGTATTAATATGTGACCATAAAATTCTCCACTCCCTTTCAAATTTAGACACAGACATTTTTAATAAGTAATGTGTCTAAAGTATTAGATATTAAATGACACATAAGCTGCCAGATCTCACTAAGTTCTGCAAAATTATTTTAGCTACTTATCAAGGTGATATCTACTCCAATCTCATTTTTACTAAAGCACTGCAGAAAGCAAAATTTCTCAAGCAAAATTCATGGAAGGACCTTGTCCATTACCCCTAATCAAAGGGGAGCAAATAAACGCTGCCATAACCTCTCTCTTTCCTCCTATGTACATAAATAAGGAACTACTTCTTCAAGACTAATCTTCAGAAGTCAAGCTCATCATTCTCTTACTGACAAAATACTTAAATGACAAATAAACATAAACAAACTTTTGCCTGCCCTCTTTATTTAAAGTTGCATTTGCACCACTTACACACTACTAAGTTCTGTTTCTTTGGAGACAAAAAAAAGAGCTGGTGCCATACAGGTTCTCAGCTTTTTTATCTTTAGTGTTCTTAGTTTTATTCCCTTACTTGCTGGCCTGGTCTTTTTAAATAGTAGTATGAATTTATGCTCTAAATCAGCCACTAAATGTGTTCATTAAAAAGTCTTACACGGGTAAAAAGAAACATGCTATGGACATTGATAGTTATTCACAGCATAACCTAGCTAAACAAAACAAAACAAACTAACCACAAAACCAAATCACAGTACAAGGATAAACCTGTTTGTGAATAAATCAAACACATGCAATTTGGCCCAAGGATCAGTGCCACATCACGTGGCAAAAGAGAGGGGTTTAATTAATTGCCTGAACTGAAATATAAATTCGTGTTATTTTAGCTTTGTAGTGCAAAAACAATTTCAAAATACTTCGAGACACATGTCTTGAAAGGACAAAAAAGGTATTCAAAAGAAATGACAGTTCTCTGCAAGCTCTCACCCATCACAGGGAATGGCATTGCACATTGCATGTTAATTGTTCAGCAAAAACCTCTTTGTATAAGACTGAAATCTGAAACATTCTTATCCAGCAATACATTAGTGAGCGCTAATAAGTAAGGACTAATACATATCTGGCAGTGAATAATTCACATTTGGATTGAATTTGTATCCACTGGTGCTATTATTTCAAAATCCATCAACATTGTAAAATACTGGAAATTGTAGTAACACCAGAAAAGCATACCAATCCAAAGCAATAATTAAAACTTCAGGTGACTCCCAATCTGCTTTAGACAGCTTCTTATGTGGTTCTGACTTTATTTTCTCTTAGTCTGGAGCATTTCTAATGTTCCCTGCTGGAAATCATTTATCAGTTTAATGAACACACTCAAGGAAGGCTAACCATAGGGGTGGAGGAGGGATGATATGATTCCTTTGTTACTCACACACTATAACTACCCATCTTTCAGTAAATCTGACAGACTCCAAACATTAAATTAACTGAAAGGAAAACCTCATTTTGAACTGCGCTTTCACATACACATCAAACAGCCTGTGAAATGCCTTAGATTTTATGTCCAAATCCATTAAACACACCGGAAAAAAAAGTATAGAAAATTCATGGTTGAATATGTGCTCACAGAAACCTTCCATACTTTGTTAACTTCATAGCTGAACTGATCCATGGGGTGCAAAGCAAAGCACTGAGCATACTAAATAGCATGGCATGGCATAAATGGAAAAGCAAATCAAATGCAATATGAATATTCAAAAGAATCTAACCATGTAAACTGGTTTCCTCCAAAGAACCTAACCATTTAACCTGGTTTCCTCTCTAGCTCTCAGTGTACAAGCAACCACATGGATGTAGGCCAATCAGCAAAGACTCTTCATGGGAAGTCAAGAGATGTTTAAAAGAATGATGTTTCAGGGCAATGAAGAAGAAATGCGATCATTTACTTGATGAAGCTGTGTTTTGTAAGTGGTTGTGTCAATGTGTGTCATAGGCAGGAAAACATAGTGCATCATTAAGTATTTAAATACTGCAGTTCTGCAAGATGTAGCACAGTAACAGGCTTCAGCTTGAAACAGAAAGAAGCTTAATTTGTGCTCTCTTGATAAAGCACTATACACAACTCTGTAAAAGTCAGTAGGAGGAGGTTAATGGCAGTGAACTAGAATAAAACTAAATGTCACTACATCTTACTTTTCTGCAAAACCTTCTAAGTAGATAAGACATGTTCAGGAAGCTGTAAAATGTGCCCTTTGCTTACAAGAGAAAGGTCAGTTCTGTGCTAACAAATTGTAATAGGTTAGTCATAAATGATCATATCAGCAGCTGAAATATGGTACCTTACACGTAATTTAAATATTGTTACAACTACTTGAATCACAGAGAAGCCCACTTTGCACGGTGCAAGCTCCTGCATGCATTAAAATCATGCAATTCATGAAAATATGAACACAATACTATGATAAAGGAAAAATTACAAATTTCACAGCAGTGAAACGTGCCTAAATAACCAACTGTACAGTTGCCTTTGGCATTAGAGACCAGTGCAAGAAATGCTTAAACATATTCTGTGCAGTGATTCCCTGCTGCCTTAAGAGACCGACTTCACAGAACAATCAACTCTACTGGTTTCCAAAGTAATGAGCAAGCAGAGGTTCTGCAGTTTCTTGCATGCATCACCCCTGTGAGAGCTTAAGTTCACTTTGCGCAATTCCTAGCATGCACTTTTATACAGAAGAACACAGAGCATACACCAGCAGACCATCACCTTCCACTTCACTCACAAGAAATAAAAATGAGCAACATAGAGCCAATATGGGGTAACAAAAATCCAATACCACAAATGCTATACTGGGATAGATCTGTTATGATAAATGAAAACAGTTCTTGTCGTAAGGCCAGATTAGGCTTTTGTTATGCACCTATTACCTTGTGACCCAAAGTGTTATTATTCAAAAAAGTTTTTATCAGTTGCATGGTTAGTTCAGTATTTCTTCCTCGTGTCAACAGTTCTGTTAGGTCCTTAATAACAGGTGTCCCATTCTAAGAGGGTTCAAGTTATGGAGTGAAACCAAGCTTTGCTAAGAAAAGTGAGTTTTGAGCCCCCACCTGCTGAGAAATGCCAAAGTTAATACTCGGTTCAGAATATTCTTACGGATATTTCACAATGATTTCTTATACTGGTACAGCACAACACACTCAATAGTAAAAGGCTAATGATTGATATTATTTTATTTCACAATCATTAACAAGCCTGTTCAATAAGGTTGGCGGTTGTTTTTTTTCTTTGAACGCTGTATTGAGTCATGTATTTCAAAGCTGACAAACCGCTTTAAAGATCAAATGCATACATAGAATACTAATGCTGCTGAGGCAAGAACACATGTATTCAGCCCTAACACACATTCATAGTCAATACAGGAAAATTTACTCGTGCTGATACTTTGCAAAATGCAGGGAAAGGATATAATCAGTAAGCAGAAATGTTATTACTATCATAACAGCTCCCCTCTCCACTCAATCTGAAACACTCTGCTCTGAAATACCCTTTTGAAACGGCATTTCTAGCGTAGCCATTACAGTGCGAAGTCTTGCTAGGGAAGCTGTTCAACCTGCATGGCTGTCTGTGCTAATACCTATCACTCCCAGGTGTAACAAGCCATTTATCTACTAATGACTTAGAAAAGATGATACAAAAAGACTAAGGTTGTTATGGTTCTTGTGTCCTTTTTGAAAATTTAACTTCTATATCCTTTAAGTCAAAGCCCACTTAGATTCCACAGAAAATAATTGGTTTTAACTTCACATTTACATAACAGGATAATGGAGAATCATTTATAATGTTCATTTGATTCACACTGAATGCTGCATTTCACAACTCACAGGAAAAACAGTTCTTACAAAAAGGCATAAATTGTGTTTAAGTAAGAAAACAGATTAACACGGTTGCCATTTTCTACTTCACTTCTAGTGTTATTAAAGGAGAGACTAAAGAAAGAAACAATACTCATGAAATTTCTGATGATATTTCAGGTCTTCCACTTTCTAATTTTTATCTTTAGTTATATGAACGGTGAAAGACTGAGTTGCAGTGAGGCCAATGAAATGCTCAATTTCTCTTTAGCTAAACCAGGTTCTGAATGACTCAGATTTTAAGTACTTGCTCAAAACATCTTAGCACTAAATCTTCTTTTATTTCTTAAGGTTCTATTTCTTTAGTTTCTTCTTTATCCAAGAAGTTAGTTTTCACACAGTAACATCACATAAAAACAGTACTAGCCCTAATATAAATATTTTTAATGATACTGTCTCACTTAAATTTGTAATTTTTAAAGATATGTTTACTATTCAGCCTGTAATTTTTTAGTGAAATGAGCTCCCCGATCCCCTCCTTCTGAAAGCCACCTTTCACTTTAAATGAACTTTTTGTTAAATATGGCTGCAGTGTTTACTCCATAGGAAATAAAAGACTGCGAGTACCCAATTGATACTTCACAATTCATCCCACAATTATTTCATGTGTGTTTGCGTCTTATCCAGGGAGCCATCCAACCTGCCCCAGTTTTCAGTATTGCCATTTGATAAATAAAAACTATATTCTAGTACAGAGCACTATGTTGTGCAGGTTGCCTACAATTTGAAGGCAACAGAGAATATCCATGTCATCTTTTTCTGAACCCTACAGAGACCAGTTGGGACTGGAAATTAAAGAGAGGCTATATCTAGGTGGTTTTGTAAGGAACACTGCCCATTTCTTTTTTACTTTAATCTTTTAATCCTACTAATCCCTATTATATACTCTGGGTTGTTCTGCGAGTAAACTGATGCTTCTGCCCTGCCAACACACTTTCTGCTCTTTCTTGCTTATTGTTTACTCTGTACTTTTGAATAAAGCATTAGAGCAATGTTTGCAGTAAGATTCAGTGTGTTTTGATGGGCCTTGAACTAACTTAAGCTGGAAATTTAAAAGGCATTTGCAACCTAATGAAGTTTTAGAAGAATTTCCCTGTGATGGTGATGACTTTGTGATGGAATTTGGAAATTTACTGAAAGAATTACATGACAGAATCATCTATGATAATGGCAATAAACTGAAATAGAAGGAATTTCCATTAGCACCAATATTCCTACACAATCCTAGAAAATGAGTGCCTTATTTTTAGTAAAATCTAATATCTATGACTTTATAACTTGATTTGCAAAACTGTTTTCCAACTACTTCTAAATGGAGACTGTGACATGAATTGAACATGGCTTACTGTTTTTCGATTAAAGTTTGCATACACAAGTTTTATCCTCCAAGGTGGCTGAACTGACAGAATCCAGTATTTCTTCACAAGGAGATCAACTGAAGTGCCTCTTGTTCATCCTCCACCTCTCAACAGGTACAAACACAAATGAATTCACTAGATCTAATGCCAAATGGCTGTGAAGCTTACAAAGCTATGTTTATGAAGACATGCTCAAGGCTTCCTAATGGATTTTCTTGCCATAAGACACTTCATCATCTTTATAAATTTATTTTCTGTAGACAAAATTTAATTTGTTGGAGACAAGATTAAAAGGTCATAAACAAAACACTGTCATTCAGTTTGCCCTTTAAAGTCATTTCAAAATATGATATATGATCTGCTTAATTATGTTAGAATTTGGTGTGACTGTATAACTTCTCCAAGATACGCCTGTTTAACACGGTAAGCATCAGTGATCAGCTTAAAACACGCATCACTGTCACAGTGAGAAGTCTAACAATATGCAAGTAACATAGCATACTGGTAAATCACTATGAGCTACGTATGCTAAACATTCCCATTAGCTCTTCTGAATTGTAAAACAAATACAAAGAATTAGGAAGTACAAACATACCACAGGGTGCAGAATGGAAAGAGAGATAAAAAGACACCACTTTTTTCCTTCACATGACCATTTTCCCACCCATCTCCTGTCAGCACGTCATGGCTATTTTAAGCCTGCAAAGGTACAAAAAGCAAGTAAGTTCCCAGAAGAAAAGTCCAGAGACAAAAATACTATTTCCTGGTCTGGGAAATGGGAGAACAGAGAACAGAAACCAGGGAACTGCTCAGTACACAAAACAGATTTTTTCCCCTCAAATTTTTCCTCATCTCATACATATTTCTGGAAACAAAAGGTGTACCACTACATTTTTCACACAGTCCTATTAGTATGGTAAATATCCAACACTCTGAGGACAAAAGAGCGCTCTATACTGCAAGAAAAATAATTAGTTCTTTCAAAAAGCCCTGAAACTAGATGAAGACAAAAGTCTAGTATATTCTTCTCTGCACCTATTGTAAGTTATCTGTAAATCACCTAGCAGTTTCACAGATGTGTTTTTCTTGAAAGTAATGAAAATAACTTGACTTATGAAATAAGTCAAGTATCCCAGCAACTGTCCTGTTCAGTATTCTTCTAGGACCACAGTCATCTTAGCTCTGTTAATACAGGGGTATCTGGGTACGTCTCACAGTCACATGTTGTAGCCTTAGTGGTCAGGGAAGGTAACATTACTGTTGGAGATGATCAAAGTGCTAATTAACAAAATGCAGAAAATAATCAAGGTGGCAAAGCAGTAGTAAAATCTTTCTTCCAAATTAAACAGAAGTCTAGCCAAATTTATGAAACTTTCAGAATTTGTTGTATTTGTCCTTCTAATGAAACTGCATGGCCAAACACATGCAGAAGTACCAATGTGGTGTGCTTGTGTCTGACCCCTGGAAACAACTCTGTGTCTAGTTTTTGAAGAACGTTCCAGTTTATGAATTAACCAGATCCTATAACCAGATCCTACATACGTCTTTCAGGCTGTGTGAAGAGATGTCCCAGTTTAGTCAGGACATCTGATGCCCTAAAGACAAAAATATTCATGATGCTATTTTTACCAAACTTTTCTCCTGGAAATGCTATTTCATCTATTTCTTTTTATTATTCTGTGTTCTCTTTTGGTGGTACAGTGAAGAACAGACAAGCCAGGTACCCATTAGGTGACCTGATGCAATTACTCACAGTTTAAATCCGGTTATTTTTTTCCTTTCAGGACTTAGCTCAAAATACAAAGCCTATTCTTCAGTAGGATAGTCACATTGGAATTTAGTTTTGTTTCTGTGTTTTTTTGCAAGCAAAACCACAAGCAAGCATTCATTTTTAGATATAAATTCTCTTGATGTGATCATTCCTTCTTCCCCTCACCATCTTCATAATCTTTTTGGATGCTTAGTAGGTGCTGATTAAGAGCTCTGTTTAACACTGTAATACCACTGACGTCAGGTGGGTGCCTTTTCTGTCCCTGTCACCCTTCCCACCCCCCTATTTTAATTTTTTTCTGCCTACCTAGAGTACATAAACCGCTCTATTGCAGGCTTGTCCCAGTAAGCGGTTCCTATATAAGCGAAGACCTCAAGAGTACTTAAGTCTTTTTGAAATGGGTCTCCAATACTATTTCACATTTGATGTTAATTATACAGTGATAGGGACAAAGTGTTTTAGTTCCTTACTGTATTATGATAAGGATTTAAATGAGTTCCAGCATCAGTTTGTTGCAAAGTGGTTAGACGACTGGTAAGAATAATTGTCAGAAGTGACCACTGTTTCTCAGTACTCAATGGGTTTGAAATATCCTCAACTTTTATTACGCATAAAATCTTCATCTTTGCCCTGACATTTAAGTAGCGGGAGGCACTTATTAACCTTAGATAATTTTCTGTTCTACTGACATAATCTCCTAAATTTATATTGTTAGGAAAGACTGAACATGCACAAAATGAACTTGTTCATAGTGCCATTCTGAATATCTGTGTTCAAATCCAGAATTACAGAAGACTTAATTTTGTTGTTTTTTACAGCTTGTGTAGCCTGGAGTAAAGATAAAAGGTGGGGTGGGGTTTTTTGGTTGGTTTTTTTTGTTGCTGTTATTTGTGGGGTTTTTTTTAAAGGGACATCATTAGAATACTAAGTCTTTCATAGTAAGTAAACAGCATAGAAAAGCCAATTAACTGCTTTTAATGGGCAAAACTGTAGAAAAACTACTGAAATTTTTAAGTAGCTAAAAATCACGCAAAGGCTTTGGAGTTCTTTCAAATCCTAATATCCTTTACAGTTAAAGTTTGACTTCAGCTTCATTACAAGCCAAAATTACTGTCTTTTCTGCTGAGGAGACAGGGATGCTGCCTGGCTAGCCATGCTACAACAGCTTTTTAAGGGTTTATCATTCAATCAAAAAACATATGCAATGCCATCTGGTCATTCATAATTGTCACAGGACTGAGAACACGCCAAAGTACACACAAGCACTAATAAGACTAAACAGATTTCACAAAAGAGCAAGACAGAAAGAGTTAAGTATATGTATATGTGGGCAATTGCTTTGCACAGAAGAACCTGACATGGTAACATTTAAACAGAACACCTGTCCAAGTGTAAAACAAGATGCACAGAGTTGTTTGCAACATGTTTGTTCGCAACATGTTTGTTCAGCTATTTTCAATAGTTAAACACAGTACAGGGAAAACCAAACCAGGATGCTGGCGACGCACATGTTGGCATACAGTCACTCTCTGCAACCAAACCCTTAACAACCTAGATCAGCAGAGGCTGGCACTCAGTTCACTCTGGCTGGTGTAGTGAGTTGATTTCAGCCCTCTGAATACACACATTTTCTGCAGGATCCAACCAAATTATTGTGTTGCTACTGTGCAAAAGTGGTTTACGTGTAATTTCTTACAGAAAATAAGATGATGAGCATCTTATTCAGAAGACACAATAATGTAGACCAAAATATCAAAGACTTCATCTGTCCATGAAGAATGTGAAAAAGAATGCTGGCTTCACTGCAAAGGATAAACTCTGCCTGTACAGCACTGCTGCATCTCAACGTGCTCACCTGTAAATCCATTTTCACTGCCCTAAAATGTCAGTCCATCAGTAAAGGTGGCCAATGTAAATAATACGTGAAAGGATGTGTTTCTAAATTAAATAAACAGAGTTAATACAGTTATATGATACACTGTACAAGATATTTAAAACTTTTTCTTGAGGAGCAGTGCCAAAGATTATTCTTAAAGTCCTTTTTCTCTTTTACCAAGTTAACTTACAAATTTACTGTCAGATATTTGTGATTCCAAATAATCTCATGGTACCATGTTTTGTTAGATTTATGTCATTTCAAGTGCATTTACATTACTTTAACAGTAGCATTGTAATGTTATGTTTACAGAACCCAGCATATAGGTATCTATCTTACATCTCTAAAATTCTAAAAAAATTGATGCCAAGAATTATCTCATTAAGGTATCACAAATAATCTTTCTACTTATAAATACCATCATCCAGTTCAAACAAATATAAACACCTCAAGGTTAGATAGAAGAAACAACAAAACATCCACTGTCAAAGCTGACAAACCATTAGATATACCTTTCACTTTCTATAATGTCCTTAATCACCTTCTAATTTTACCCAAACCTAAGAATAGTTTCCTGAGTCACACTGACTTACAAAAATCAATACTTCAGAATGCCCAAATTAATCTTAAAAACAGTTATGCAGGCAATATGTCAGTTGTGAGAGATGAAAACAGCATGTTTTCAAAGAGCACTAGCATGGGAAGCCATTCAGTTCTCATTGTACTGCATACGTCTTATGTCCCAAATTATTCCTGTAGGACAGAATACTAAATAAGGTTCTCTTATGGACAACACTTTTCTTAAATCCTTTCATAAGCAAAAAAAAACCCTCCTGTAGCATCAGACATAAGTTACTGCCATCAGTAAGCAAGTTTATTCCCTGTTATATTAAAACTAGTGAAAGAATAATTAAGTCTTTACAAAATATATTTTTTTTCCACCAAGTTGTGTTTTAAATTTTTTTTGTGACTGTGTAGCAGATGCCTCACCACTGCTGTTCTGTGCCTGCTACTCCACCATGTGGTGTTTGTTACACAACCTGCTGAGAGACCAGTCAGCCAGACAGGACCAGCAGAAAAATGGGAACTTCATGAATAAACATTTGCTTAAAAATCACATTATTTTATCATTTTGTCTTTCTACTGTGGTTACTCCACATCTGTAAATTGTACTAGTACCAAGAAAACCTACTGCAGTGCTTTGGTTTCCACTGGTACAGAGATTTATACAGGCCCACAATACGCATTTATATAACAGCAGTGTCTCCAAGCTCACAAACTTCCTATCGAGATCATTATTTCATCCCTTCGGGTGTTCCAATCATCCTCCATTTTTTACCAAGATAAAGCAAGGAAAGAATGAATAAGAAAGAGCGATAAAGAATAAGAAAAATACTTTCATTTTCAACATTTGGAATTCTTTCTTTACAATGTAGATTCTCAAGTATTAGGAGGAACGGATTTATGCTAAAAAGAGACATCACAGAAAGTTAATCTATTTTCAGAATTACTGATTGCAGATGTCCGATTTGAAACACATTTAAAGAGTCACATTTTACTATGTGCAGAATATGTCTTAAGAATTAGGTGCTACTTTAATATTTAAATGGACATTCAAAAGTACTAGGCACTTCAAAAGCATGGCCTTAGGCTTTAATACTTGAACAAAGCAGCAGTAATGAAAAAACATATAAAACCCTTTCCTTCTCCAGTTCATCTCCTCCTACTTTTTCTTTTCTCTTGCTACTCCTAAACACTATGCATATGGCATACAGAAAAAAACACCATTAGGAAAAAAACATTAGCAAAGGGATTACCCTAGAACACCATCTGAAAAAAGCCAAGGGGTATTCTGGCCTGATTATAGAAATAAATTTGCAGTTTTCTTTTGTTTTCATCTCAGGCAGCTATATACCACAGCAATTGCCCAATACATAAAGAGAAAGAAATCCCTAAAATACACAGTTCTTCTTTCATCCCATAAAAACAAAAAATTGCTAGGAAGGACTGTTTATGTCCATAGCATGCAGAAGACTTGTTGATTAAAACGTTCATTTTTAAGGAATTTTTAGCAGTATTTATTGAGTACTGATGCACTGTACTATTTTAATAGCTACAATTGATTAAATACTCTCTGTTTATATACTAGCTTCACTATTATAAGAGGCATCATTTTCTGGTGCCTTCATGTATGATGGTGGGAAAAAAATACTGTGGAGGCTAGAGTAACACTGAATTATCTTCATAACCTTGTCATTCTTACAGTTTAATGTAGTCCTCAAAAAGAACTACGATATAAAGATTTTTAACCTTTTGGTTGCCTAATATTCCTTCTTGCTGTTAAATCAAACTGTTGATATGTATTTTTCTGTCATTCACTACAGTCATTTAAAAATGCAAAGGAAGAACACCACAATTTCACACACATGCTCTGAAAAAAAACCCCACAGGACTGAAACCTTTGAAAAAGACCACTTCCATATTAATGAGATTCAGTATTTATATTATAATTAATATCTAGTAGGAAAATATCATTTATGCTTATTAGTGCAACATGTTTTTAGAACATCTTTATCCGAAGTGGTAGATATTGCATATTAGGAAAAAAGGGGGTTTGTTGATTAGTTTCATCTCAAATGCATTCCAATCCAAAACACACACACACTTGTCCATCAGCAGAAAAAGACTCACTGGTTTTGAAACAAAGGAGCTTCATATCTTTTTCCTTGATTGTTAATTCTCTATAACCATCCTCATTAACTGTTCTTTTACTAGGATCCAGTTCATCTGCAATTCTTTTACTACGTGAAAAATGAAATGTATACAATAAAGCCATGCATGACTTCTGTATAAGGATTTTATAGAAATGTCTTAGTTTTGGATTCAACACTCTTTTAAAGCTTGTGGGTTCTGGACTTGAATCTTCCATTAAGGAATACTTTGAATCAAAATAAAATAAATATTACCAAAGGCTGTTGGGATCAAGAAGTGGTGTTTTGTGCAAAGCAAAACAGCAGGAAAAGTAGTCTTGAGAATTATCCTTACCAATTTTGACACAGGAATTAATAAGCTTGTGAAGAACCTATGTTCATCCGATTGGAATTTCAGTGAGTTCAAGTAAAATACCTAGGTTTAAGTATCCTCACAGAAAGTGTTTTAACACCTCCACTCCCTCCACCCACAGCACACACACCCCCCAAACCCACACAAAATAAAATCCAACTGATATTTATATGGTAGCACAGATGTGTAACTAATATATATCCTCTATCCCAGTAAGCAAGCGTTTTCTCTCATATAATAAACATTGGGGCATCTAGGCATGAAAGGACTTACCAGTTCAACACTGCTTAACTAAAAGTTGTTAAAAATGAAAATGTACGTACTGGTATAAACTACTCTTCTTGTATTCAGAATACTCTATGAGCACAAACTCATTTACACATTTCTCAAGCAGGTATCAGTTATCTTTTATGCATCTAGAAGATAAGAAAATCTCAGAAATATTAGCTATCAATATGAATGGCAGGAGACAAGCAAAAACACAAATTCACATTGGGAATGTGCATAATGTTTTTCCCTTCTTACGTGTCTTTTAAGAGAGCCAAGGATAGATGACAATTAAGAGTCTTCTAATAGTCTTCTATCCAATGGTTTTCTTTATCCACACTGTAAAGAGATGTGAAAGATGCTAATGAACTAGCTGGTCTTCCTGAGACTGATAACAAAGTCTGCCCTTTGTTTCTCATTAATCCAATTTAAAAAAGAAAAAGGGGGGGGGGGGGGGGGGGGGA
>JAVKLA010000039.1:18293615-18306657 GCA_034782735.1 Sagittarius serpentarius | reverse complement strand
GAAGCCACATGTCTAACACAACCTGCTCAGCTCCTGAGGTAATTCCTGAGGGAGATATCCATCCTTCAGTTGGACACAGTGTAAGGTATTGAGCCCACAAGTTCTGAAGGTACAGACGAATGCCCTTTTGATCCTTTGCTATCTCTAACAATTGCACTCTTAAGGTCCCAGACACCCCAAGAATTGCATCTTCCACATCTTTCAGTGGCCAGCAGTGCAACATGAAAAATAGATTCTAATCACCACTTTAGTATGTGACAATTAGCTGGTGAGAACTCTGCTTCCTTAACACTGGAAGAAATCCTTCAGAAAATTTACACTGAACAATCAAGTAGCTCAGTCTAAAAAAGGCTGATCTTTAAATCTTACAGGCTAATACCCCTGGCTGAGATTTGCTGGGTTTTGTTTTAAGCTTGCTGTACTTTGTTTTCTAGCCCTTGATTCAAACAATACTTGGAATGTTCTTTTCACAAAGGTTATCCCAAATCCATTTCCATGCCCTTACTAACTAGAAACGTGAAGGTCAGATTCTGTCTCTCTCTGCTAGAATGTAAAGGAAAGTCAGACTGATTCTACCATGTTTTTACTAGACATATACACAATTTTGGACTCCCTTCAACAGGAGAGGCTAAGAGAGAACAGTGGTACCACTGACATCACAAAACTTTTCACTGTGAGACGTTGTCACACTGTTTCTCTCGAGAAACAACAGATCTTTCTAGAGAACTTACAGCTCCTCATCATTGCTCCTTAAAATCCTGATTTATAGTCTCACTGTTAGACTGGCTCTAGTCATATCTTACCAATTAACATAATTATTTGATTGTCTGCTCTAGAGCACTTCTGACCATACCTAGAAACTCCCTCAAAAAAAAAAAAAAAAAAAAAAAGCAAAAAAAAGAGCTAGAAACGAGCCAGCTTCCCATCACACAAATACACCGTTTTATACAGCAGCACCACTGATCCACTTGGAAATAACAGGAGAGGAGAGTTTACATAAGCCTTACTCTGAAAACACCTCATCCCACACAAAAGACGTCATGCTGCTCCCAAGACATGATACTGTTCCCTAACAAAAATATTTTACTTCATCACTGTGCTTGCTCTGTATGTTATTTTTAAGGTCTAAAACCACCACTTTACTGCCACTAAAATCCACTTCTTGAACACAATAAAGCTCTGTTTTAGTAAATGCAAGTTCCTACAGCAGCTGCATAAACCTCTATTTCATTTACTAACCAATCAGTAAGATCATCCAGCAAATAGGTATTGCTACATGCATATGAAGAACTCAGCGAAGTCTAACACTTCCCCCTGGGACAGGATTGTTGCATGGAGTGTGTTACGCAGTGTTGGTATCTATCCTGAGGGCATAAAGTTCCTGAGAGAATAAAAGAAAGTTATTTTCCAAGGAAAGCTTTAGAAGTACAGCTTCCAAGACCTAATATTCCGTTGAAATAGATACAACGGTAGAAGCTCCCTGTGGTGGTTATTTTCTTTGCTCTTTTACCACATTCTTTTTAAAATCTTCCTACAGAATTCATTTTTGGCTGATGCATTGCAGCAAAATTCATAGTTTGGGAGTTCCAGGTTGGGAGGAAGGTTATCAAATTGTCATTGATCAGTTTACTTGCTAATCTGCCTTTCCACTCCAAATTTTTTTGTGCTCAGCAGCAGGGGAAGAATGGAGTCAGAAGAGAAACAGGGAGACAGGGGCACCAACCCCTTTGGTGAGTAGCAAGGGAAACATTAGCTTCAGCAGCAAAAGAAATAGAGGTCACGAAAGAAGAGCAAAACACAGGCACAACAGCAAGACAATACCTTAGAACTCTAAGCAGGAAAAAATTGCAGTGAAGGAGGGGAGAAGCTCAAGGGCAGTAAGGTGAAACTCAGAGGAAGTGGAACAAACACAGACGGATATCACAGAGGTAAAGAATCAAGGGAGTTGGAAAGAGACACACTTTTTATAATACATCTGCCTTTGCTGCAAAGATGTGACTTAAACTCATGAGAAAATGCCTGTGTTCCTATAGACTATCCATCTCAGGTACTATGACAGGCATACTGAATATGCACGCCTGAAAATAATCCATGCCATAGTACAACGACACAGTAAATAAAGATTTACGGACAGATTACGTCACCTAAATGACTGCAAGCACTAGCCTAAGAGCATTTCAAATTTGTTAAAAAATTGTGAAGACTAGCTTTATTACATCAGCTTTTGTATCACAGTCTGTCCGCTCTACTTTTATTCTGCGCCCATTTATCTGTCCTTCTATATCCAACACAGAAGAGATAATCCATCATGAATCCTAATCATATGTTCTAGCTAACTGAACAGAAATCATACCATGTATTCATGTATGGTCTGGATCAAATCTCTACTTCCTGGGGATCCAAGAGTGCACAGTCTAAACATTAAGGAGTTTTGGCCCAAGTTCAGTGCTACAGAACGACAGTTCTATTAAGAGTACTGGCTTTTTCAGCTTTTGTTAGAAAAAAACAAAGAAATTAGTATGACACTACCCAAAAGACATGCATGCATTGAATTAGCTTCCTATAGGCCAGAGGTACAGGAATGTGTAGCAAGGTTATATAAACAAAGTTTATTTTTTTATATACATATATATATATGCAAGTATATAAAAACTTGGTTATCAATCCTAGTAAACCTCTTAAGACAAACTTACATTCTAGGCAGACACAGTTTGACTTTTCAGAAATGCTTCAGAAGCCAGAGGTTTCCTTCTTGTGAGAACCTAGACCATCAATTGTTCCAGAAAAGTCTAAAAAAGAGTAACCAAAAAAAAAATCTACTGCTAGTTCATTTATAAGTTTAGTAAAGATGTACTTTTCAAACCAGAACATGTACTGCGGTACTTAACATTCAAATTAAAGTGGGGCAGGGGAAGGAGGGTGAGAATCAGATCTATAGTATTATATAAAATTTACGCATATCTAAAGTAATAATCAGTTTGGTTCTTTATTAATAAGACAGTTTAGAACTATAGTATTTTTTCAAATTACTGATAAGAGCAAAAAGACTTCCTTATGGCATTTGGTATTATTTACATATAAAATTATATATGAACATGCAGCAATATTTTTTTGAGTGATAACTCTCACAGTGTAGTTCGTAAATAAAATTCCTGTCAGAGAGAGACATTTTCCTTGAAGGTTTAAAAATAAAGATAAAAGGCTGGTGAATTTTTTTGCTGTTCAGAATTTACACAGCATACAGGACCATGGAGAAACAGAGCCACAAATGTTTATTATGCAAAACCTAAAGTCTCAAATCCATCTACAAATTATTCAACAAACTATCTGGTAAGAGAATATATTAATGATTAATGGTGCAAACGAAGACACCCTAAGGACCATAACTGTTAACCTCCACGAAAAATTTGGAGTAAATCCAATGGGTTACACTTGCCTGTGCCAGTATGAAAATTTGTGTGGAACCTTTCAAGTTCCTAAAATAGTTCTAAAGTAGAGCTTGGCTCATCTACATTGTTAAGACTTATATAGGCAGGATTACAGGGAGATGACTTCAGTTACTACCCATTATGCATGTATATACTAAGGCATGTACTTACTAATGCATGTATTTACCAGGTTCAAAAAACCTGAGTTCAACATACGTTTGTGTATCAGGTGCATCTACACCCTTATGTCTCCACCATAGAATTGAGATAGAAAGACACAGTGCAAACTTAAAGCTAATTTAGTAATGAAACACAATGTTTCGTTCAACAAGGATATAATAAAAATTTCAAATGCAACCATTATAAATTACTGATACTTTGGGATTATAAATCTCTGTAGTGTTTTTCTAATGAAATGCTAATTGAATTGACATTGTTTCTAAAGGAGCTGACTCATCTCACCTTCACTCTTAGTATCTGATTAAGGTCCCCGACTCTGTCTAGGAAGATGTTTCAAATATTTCCAAAAGAAAGTGTGAGTTTCGTAATGCCCAGCATCATAAAGCAAGCAAGCAAAAATATCCATAAATATTGGATATACACACAACCTGACTATTCATGGAGATTTAGTAACTTTACATTAAAGGTTGAAATAATTACTTTAGGCTTCACGGATACATGAATATTTCTATTATGCTACTTGATCATCCCTAAAATTGCAACTTTGCTAAGAGGTCCCCATCACAATAACCTGGTCCAGTTTGATTAGAAGAGCTACATTCAGTTTCTGTCATAAAACACAGGTGACAGAAGCGAGGTAAAAGAGACTTAAGACCCAACTGGTATAAAGCAGAAGACAAAGTACATGGAAATTAAAACAATAATCAAATGTAATGGCATCTACGTTCTAAAAAAAGAAAGGTATTTCCAATAATTGAATATAGTACAAATACTTTGTGCTGAAATGTTTCATTAAATGGGAATGTGGTTCACCCTTTTCTATGACATAAATCCAGGATGAATTCCACCAATCTGAGTTTTCATTTTTTTCTGAATGGGGATTATCTAAAGTCTTAAGCAACCTTAAATCTTCACATCTGCATGCATAATACATGTGTAGAAGTTGTTACAAGTATTTTTGTATTTTAAAAGCTTGTTATGGGCAAAACTTAGAACCACCTCCCTCAAGTCTTCACAGATACAGAACACCTTCCAAGTAACCCAAAATAAAAAATGAAGCTTATTAGAAATTAAGCATATGATAATGCCAACTTTTTTAATTGCTGCTTGTCAGCATCTTCTTGAGTCACAAAATTTTTGACTATTTCCTTGCAAAATGCTTTGGTTTTCTTAAGTGAATAGAAAAATCCCCTCACAGATACCTCCTTTTACACGTTAAATTTATCTTGGTCTTTCTTGTAAGACAGTGGGCTTTCTAACCCAAGAAGTGAATACCATCCAGCTGCTCCACACCGCAGGAACTGTTTCAAATTAGAATTAATTCTGTTTTGTAGTAGTATGCAGTGGATGAAAGAGTCTTACATACCTGTGATCGAACAACCCTCTTGATGTTCACAGCAATGACAGACCTAATTTTTTTGCTAGAGAAGAGGAGGTATTAAGTCACAAAAATTGACTGTCAATACTATTATTTACTTCTGGAAGAGTTTTTTTTGACTGTGCATCTTTGATGTCACTAACTTTGGAGTTCTACAAAGATTTACAACAAAATCACACCACAACTTTTGTATGATCCTACCAAAATCGAAGTAGTAAGTGTTCAAGAGAAATAAAATTAAGGCAGAAGGAGGTGAACAAAGAAACTGTTTTGTTTTGGGTATTTTTGGAATGTACTTCTGGAATAATTCAGAGAAGCATATTCAGTACCTCTTAACAGAAGGTTACTAGCCTGGGAACAACTTCCAAGTCATGAAGTTCAATTTTTAAGAGAGGCAGAAGAGGGCAAGCCTCCTTGACCTTCCACATCTTAGCTCATCTTAGAGGACCTCATCTGTTTGCAGCTGACCCAAACTACAGCTGTTTTTTAAAATGGCTTAAAACTCCTCCGCATTATCTTTGCAAGAGAACGTGCATATTTGTCCTGAGATGTAGTACAGTGTCTTATGCTTGATACTGCATATTGTATGTTCAGTGTCTACTCTCAAAGATGTATGAAAAGGTCATAATGATACATTTCTGAAGACACTGAAGGCTTTAACAGAAAATGCATTTTTCTTAGCCTAAAATGAAAGAAATGGGAAAAAAGGAACATACATAGGAAAAAAAGCACCAAAAAAAAAATCTCATTAAACTACCAATAACCTCTGCCTCTATGTGAGCAGCCGCTTGCTGAGTCAGAAGACTGAGCTCACATAACTTAGAAGAGCAAGACTGGAACTTAACCACTAAACAAGTAGTAAATGAAACGCAGGCTTCAAAGCATAAGCCTCAAGAGAACTCAAAACATTGATTTTCAAAGAACTTGCGGGTTTTTTCCTTCTCTTTGAGAAACTGTTTTGTTGTTCAGAAGCTATAACCTCGTGAGTCATAGGCTTACAAAATCTGAATCAAATACATCTCGCATGTATGGTCTAATTATCTGCAGATTGTTTTGATACAAAGTATTAAAATCATACCACGATTTCTCAAAACACTAACATAGACGCCTATAAAGCACGTAAAAAGTGGAACTATCACTGAATAAAAGCATTGTGAGCTGATCTACTTAAGAAATGTCTGCAGACTGCTCTGTATTGAAGATTAATTGATCTCCAATACTAGAGCACTAAAGCAGTTACAAGAAATTCAGACAGAAAAGTATGTCCATCTGTATGTGTGTGCATATACATGTATACACACAGAAGAAAATCTGTACAAGAAATACTGAGTAAATATGCATGGCTAAAACAACAAAAATAATAATCCTGAGAAAATACATGAAAGCCCTGTAATTTCATGACAAACTAACATTCATATTGTCTGTATTTTGCAAATATTACTTTAATTAGGAAAGGAATAGCTTTAGTGACAAATTAGACTATCATACACGGAATATATTCTAGGGAACAATCCTCATTTTTAGGGAACAACAAGACAGCAGAACTAGTGACTGACACTCAAAAAAAAAAAAAAATTATCTTCTGTCCTAAACCAGACAAATACAAGACACTTTAGTTTTGATCAAGGTAAAATGGAAGGCTACACAGAATTTGGGCCATGACATAAGGAAAAACTGGAAAAATGTTTCAGCCATTACTCTTTTTTTACATTGCGTGCAAAGTACTTCTGCTAAAGGAAATATTGCACCCGAGCGTCTGTACTATATATTTTAGCATGAAAGGAAGGATATATAAGGATGTGAAAGAAGTCTTAAGCTAAGCAACTAAGCTATCATGAAGCCTTTAAGAACACTTTCTCCTATATAATTTAAGTAATAGCAGCTGAAGGTTATTCCAAGATATAAATCCTGCCATGCAGTTGAGAAAAGTATCTCTCTCTCCAAATGAACCCAAGCATATATTTCACTTTAAGTTTGATCTTTTAACTGTTTCCTGTTCCTCTGGTCTGGTTTGGTTTTTTTTTTGTTTGGTTGGGTTTTTTTGTAATTTATTACAGTGGATATACCTGTATTCAAGCAAAACACAGCTCTACAAAACATCCTCTCTCCTCCCCTGCTAAAAAAAAAAAAACAACTTCAAAATTTTAACTACAATAAGAGGCAGGAAACTCTCATGAGATTATCAACTTAAAAAAAAAGTAAAGAAATCTGGAAAATGGATATCCTTTACACATAACTGTCCGACTAGATACAAAATAAACCAATACATCTAATTGTTGGAGTTGGAAAGAGGAATGAGCTGTGACAAGCAGAGACCCGTTCTGACTTTTCAATACTAAGATGCCATTCCTCAAGTAAGACTCCAAGCCAAAATTTAAAGCAGAAATAGTAGGCTTGCAAGCTTAAATTCGTAACAGTTCCCATGCACAGAGATATCAAAATGTGAAAGACACGACACTAGAACTAACTGTGCTTGGAGGCAGCATCATTAGTTCTTGTATGTTGCTTCCAAAATATCATTTTCAGCTGCAGAAAAAGCTTTTGATCTTTGACAGAGTTTAGAAACAGTGGAATATCAACAACCATTTTAATCAATCTGCTGCTAAAAGAAGCAATTCCACCATTCAGTTGCTCACTCATAGCCCACAGCCACTTCCTTTCTTGTGTCAGCACAAGCATTCCCACGCGGTGAATTGAAACAGCAAGTGATCTGAGTTTAAGAACAATAACAAGAAGTTAATTCAATCAAATTCACTGTGAGGCCATATGTATTTGTACTGGTACATGGGAAGAAAGGTAGAAGGCTGTATCAATCTCTTCAATGGAAATGCAATTGCTAGGGTTAAACAGCAGTGTAAATCACACTGATGCAGATTCCTGTTGCACACTCACTCTCAGTATTGGTATACTACTAAGCGAAGCAGAAAAATCCCACAAGAACAGTTTAGCAAAATAAAAAGTGAAAACTCTTTGCAAAATTCTTCTATCACTGCTTTGAACCTGCACTAGCACAGTACTATTGTTAGCACAACTATCTGCTAGAGGTAGGCAAGAACACATTTTTATTTTATACTGTTACCCTGTTCTAGGGTGAATACAGCTTTTACATATTTCTGATGTTTTCCTTACCTAACTTTTTCCTTTTTCTATTCTAATTACAAGCCTGCAGATTAAGTAAACATAGGCTAATGTACACGTGAGTCATTTATACACACAGAACATCTAAAGATACATCCACCTCAACAAAAGTCATAAAACGTAGTTCAAACAAATGCCATTCGGCCATCTATATTACAAAGCCATTCCTGGTTTTGTTTTTCCTCTACAGTCTGTCTCTTGCTCCCATCATTACAAAGCTACTCAACTGTCTAGCCAAAACTGTATCTCAAAGCCATCCCAATCGGCTTCCCTTATTCAGGCTGCACAATAAATGGCAAAAGTACACAAGACCAGAGTACTGTTTGCCATCATGCCAACCAGCACCTAGAATCCAAAGCTACATAGGTTTTCTACACATCCTCTACACAGAAGATAATACTACCCAAAGCAAGTGATTCTGTGGTTCAAAACAGATCATGATTATCTACTGCGACGACTCTGTGACTCCTGACATCCAATCAGCAGAGCACTGGACCTGTATGGATACCAAATAGAGAAACAGTGGCCATCAACTTAAATAGGAGAATTTTATTGTATCAGTGAGCCCAATACCACATAAGTTACACCCACCACTAACATGTTTAACAGCAACCATAAAATCAGCTGGCATTCACTAGAGTGATAAGAATACATGAAACCATGGAAAGCAACATGTCGACAGAGCCTCCACCCAAAATGGCCAACTGAAGAAGCTGAGCAGCATGCTGGAACAACAAAGCCACATGAATTGTTCCCACCATTAACAAAACATAAGCAGTCCAATAAATCACCAGAAATACTCATTTCCAGAGGGTTCTCTTCTGCGTGGTATAGTAAGACACAAAGTTTTGGGATACCAGAAGAAAAAAAAGGCTTGTCTCAGACTAAGCCCCACAACTTGCTGATATCTGTAAGCACAGGCAAGCCTTAAATGTTATCAAAGTGATCCTCCACCTTGAGAAGATGCTACTAATGGTCTGTCAGAAGAATCAGGACTAAACAAAGATGGGACTAGAAAAGGTTGAGACAGAAACAATAAAGTAAGCAATTTCTGATGCATTATGTGGAAAGGTATGATCAAACCCAGGACCATTTATTTCTTCAAACACTTTTAGTCTGTTCTGCCAGTTAAAAAAAAAAAAAAAAAAAAAAACACAAAAAAAACCAAACCAACCACAACCCCATTACTGCTTTTCATATGGCTTTAGCAGTATACGAAAATTTGTAGACAAGTACATCATTTTATGAATCTTTTTTCATACAAGTTCAAAATATAGAGGATGCAATGAAATCTTCCCAGTTGTACATGCTTTAATACGACTTTGTAAAATGACACGTCTTTGCACATTCAGTATTCTGCACTGTGATTATTAGGCTACAAACTGCTTATAGCTCTATGTGGTAGCATGGAACACTCTATCATCCTGGCATCCCACAGGAAAAAATTGCAGCAACAGACTCTTCTCCAGCTGATTCTCCAAAAGCTGCCATAATATCTTCTGTTGTGAGCATCAGAGTAATTTAGTAGATTTGGCAGACGTTCAGAGAAGCGCCTGGGTTCTTAATGCATCTGATGTTGAACCTCAGAAGGGAAAAAAAAAAGAAAGAAAGAAAACAGGGGGAAAAAAAGACAGAATCCTCTTAAAGACAACAAGGCAAATAACTTACCAAATAAGGAGGATGAGAAGACAGAGATCCTTCTCCTCTTCTAAATCCAGATTTTCTTTTTCTAACAGTATCACTGATTGTTTCATTGTATTAAAAAGAAAATCATTACTAAAAAGTAATGAGCAAACTTTTCAAGCCCTTGGCAAACCACCCTAAGCCTTATGCATGGGGCTCCTATAAAGGGAGCAATGAAAGATTATGCAGGAAATACAGCAAGAATTGTGAGGCAACATATCCAGAGATGATAAATACTTCTCTCAACTGTTAAGAGGTTTTTCCCTACTTGAATCTCGTCTTAAACAAGAATTTCAAAACAATTAAAACTTTATTAAAGCATTAGTTTCTAAAGGAGTAAGTCACTGTTGAATTCTGAATTAAAGACTAATGAGAGATGAAGGAGAATTAATCATTTTTTTCCTCAAAACTTTTCAATGGAATTTAAAATAAATACTGCTGGTCAAAGAAACACACACCCCCAAAATAAACAAAACTATCTGTACACAAGAAGGAAGACTCTACACTTCCATTATGATCTTGTTTTCTCTGGAAAAGTAGCTTTCTCACACTATGCATGTATCCCTTCACAAAAGCAACAAATTTCAGAAACTTCAAGAATGTCAAATAGTTAAAAAAAAAAATTACACAAATTCACTAAAATAGGTACATCATCTTCCACAAAAATAACCTTTTTCAGAGAAAAGCACTATATCATTACCTGCCAAAAATTCTCCATCTCCCATGCTATACTTAGCTTTTCACAAAACTCACTGAAATAAGATTTATTCTTACGACAAAATAGAACAAATTATTAACACCGACAGCCTGCAGAAATTGTTTAGCTTTCTACCAGTGTATACTTTTACAGTAAGATGGGTCACTGCAGCTACAAATGGTGAAACGTGAAAGAATAGCTGTTCTGTGTGAAGCAAAGTGACACACTAAAAAAAATAATTTTTCTAGGAAACGATAAACTATCAAGAAAGGTTAACTGATGTTAGCACTTAATATGAAAGGTATACTAATGTCATCATCTAAAAACCTGCCTCAGCCGATGCAGCAGCCTCTCAAGTGATCTTGAGCTTTCCTTTAAAGGTACTCAAACCATAACAGATGTAATAACTAAATCAAAACTCCAAGTTTTTGTGGTTATAGAGCTTTCTATTTTGAACTATACATTCAACAGCCCATGCCTAGACATTAAAATGTACTAAGTATCACACCAAAGCTGTATTGAAAGGACAGGGGTACACACCCCTAACCAGGAACAAAGCTGACATTTTTCCTGGAGAGAAACTGGAAGGCCTGACAAAAGATCCTCCTTACAGTCAGCTTAGCAGCATTCTTCCATGCAGATCGTATTGTCACAGAATTGCATTCCCAGACCCAGGTCCCTCAGCTACTTACCTTCACCACAGTGAGTATTTCTGTACAATGGTTTGCTCTACACAGATACTATGAAGACACTTATGATCTATTTACTGTAGTTCTGCTTCCTCCATGAGAAAGGCAGAAAAAAATGGCTACGAAAGTTTCTCGACATCTGTATGAAACAACAGTATTTTCTGCCATTGTACTTTAGTTTCCTTTCTCCTGCTGCCACAGGCCATGAAAACATACTTGGAAATTAACACTTACAGACAGCACTTTTATACAGTTTCTAGTGGTCAGCAATATTGTGTCTTGTACTGTCAACAGAAAAATACTTTTACATTAGTTTTTAATTTTCTCAAGGCTCTAGGTGTAGGTTCAAAGCACATTTTTTCACTTTATAGTTGTGGAAAATATTGTTTACATACTGAAAAGAGAAAGCAGTATGATTGGTCTGTGCTACTCTCAGGTAAGGGGTATATAGCCAAGAATAAATATCAAGCTGAGAGAATATATACATACGGGGGGGAGATTCTATAGATTATATGTGTGTGTGTGTAAATATATATACATAAATATGCATGTAAATGCAAGCTGAGATATCTGCTGTAAATCAGAGAACAATGAAGTTCTGGCATATTATAAAATGTTGCTGCCTCCACTGACACAAGGTCTGGTAAATTTTATTATTGTGCCAGACTGCTTTTTAAATTCTTTTGAAAACACTGGTAATTTTAGGCATACCCACTTGCAGTGGCTGGCACAGTTTCACACACTGGCAACCTAGTGGTACCCCAGCCACCTGGGAGCATTCAGGCACGGGGCTGGCAAGCAGACGTGAGGCTGTCATGTATGACAAGAGAGCCTGGCAGCTTCAGGCATGGTGATGCAGGGGCTGCAGCGAGGAAAGTGGGAACATGTTCAACTGCTGTTTCAGGAAGCAAGTGTAAGGCAATTCCAGTTCTCATATAAAGCCTCCAAACCCGTGAAATCGTCACTACGTGATGTTAGCCAGTGTCAGAATGTTCTCAAAACACTTTGTAATGCTAAAGGGAAATCCACCAATTGCTGAGTTATTGTGATCCCTTCTTTCTGTATGAATGTTCCTTCTCTGTCAGAAAAGGCGATGCTAACATTTTAAGACATTCCAGTCCTCTAAAGCAGCAGGGAGAGCGCTTTAATACACAGTCTGAAAAAAATAAAGTAAAATAAGAGGAGTATCTAGAAGTACAGGGAAAGGTAAACTGAACAACAAATACAAACAAAATCAGGTGCTGTGAAAGAGCCTTAGAATATAAAAGATAATTGCAAGAATATGAAGAAATCCCTATATAATGACATTTCAAGAGATTTCTGTCAAAGTCTTTTGGACTTACAGATGTCTACTTATATTTAGATATCTCAGATTTTTAGAATTGATAATAATTTCAAGATTTTCAATATACCTGAAATGGGTTTATGTGGCAAGGTTTTGGTAGTGGGGGGGCCACAGAGGCAACTTCTTTAAAAGCTGCTAGAAGCTTCCCCTGTGCTCGATACAGCCAATGCCAGCCGGCTTTAAGACGGACCTGCCGCTGGCCAAGGCCGAGCCAACCAGAGATGGTGGTAGCACCCCTGGGATAACGTATTTGAGAAGGAAAAAAAGTTACTGGGGCTCAGAAGCTGCAGCCGGAGAGGAGTGAGAACATGGAAGAGAAACATCTCTGCAGACCCCCAGGTCACTGAAGAAGGAGGGGCAGGAGGTGCTCCAGGCGCCGGAGCAGAGATTCCCCTGCGGCCCCTGGGGAAGACCCTGGTGGGGCAGGCCGTGCCCCTGCAGCCCAGGGAGGCCCACGCTGGAGCAGATCTCCGCCTGCAGCCCGGGGAGGACCCCACGCCGGAG
>JAVKLA010000039.1:18266890-18293515 GCA_034782735.1 Sagittarius serpentarius | reverse complement strand
CTGAAGAGGAAGGAGCGGCAGAGACAACGTGTGATGAACTGACCGTAATCCCCATTCCCCGTCCCCCTGTGCCGCTCTTCAGGGGGATTTGGTAAAGAATTTGGGAGTAAGCCATGCCTGGGAAGAAGGGTGGTGGTGGGAAGGTGTTTTAAGATTTTAACATTTATGGAGAGCACAATGTCTGCAATAGAAAAATAAGCCACTTATCTAGAAGGGATTACTAAGAAAATTCTGAACTCCTTCAACAGTGTGGCTCAAAAAGGACAAGAACTCATCATCTACACACAAAAACCCTAAGAAAAATTAGTAAGGCTATTTACAGCATTTACCTTGTGTCCATCTGCTAAAATAACGTGCTCCTTTTCCATGTTTTAACTTGATTATTTTCTTACCATTATTATTTTAAGCTGTTACTCAGCAGCTGTTTCTTCATTAAATAACAGGTAACCCTTCAAAAGTTCAGAAAACCAAAACTTTCTTATATAATGTTAAAAAATGAAAAATGTAAAGGAAGGCATTATAAATATTGCAGATTTTTGAACTGGATTTCATGAGATACTGAAATGCTCTTATAAATCTAAAAGCCAGCCATAGGTTCTGATGCTTTAAAAAAACAAAAAACAAAAAAACAACCAAATCCACAAACAAAACCAAAACCAAACAAAAAAACCCCACCCAACACAGAGCACAAAACAAACCAAACTTCCTTTTACTATAACAGTAAAGAAATTAGCAGTTGACCTCAAGATTAGCTCAGGCTTTAAGAGCACTTACCACCGTTTTTCTTCTCAAACTGAGTTGACACAAATGCTTATTTTTGCTGATTATCAATGCCCACCACTGAGGTGTTTCCGGTACATAGACGGATTTCTTTACTTCCCAGCAATTAACATAATTTGTGTTTCACAGCTACCGCATATATTCATTAGGAAAAATGGCTGGTTAATACAACTGACCGGTCAATGAAATACCAGTTTTAACACTCAGGCATTTAATTTCTTTTTTAGATTCTTTTTATTCAGGTTTTCGGAAGAATTGAGCAATAAGCAATGATGGAATCACTGACAAATGACACATTTTAGGATGTGCTTCTATCTTCTAAGGAACCAAACTGCAGGCCTGAAAGGAAGAGAGGATTCTTTTCAGGCTGAAACCTCCCTATTTTATCTTCATTCCTTTTCACAAAAGTATTTTGCCTTCTCCTGCTGCACCCTGCAGAAAATTAAGCCATAAATCCTGAATTTATTGGATATAAGTAGAAGGGTATGTGGAATTGCAAATGTGTTTCTATGAGCAACACATTTCAGACTGAAGCTGTCACAGCAAAATGGGAAGAGTAGCAGGCTCTCTTCTGTGCCTGGAGAGACAGAGTTCTGTAACTTTCTGGTATTAGAAAAGTCAGTAGGATTTACCTATTTACTACCGAACACCTAGTGTCTCAGTTCTGGCAGCTATTTCATACTTCTGCCTTAGCAGTCAGTTTTACATGACCAAAATGCTCAAACACTGAGGGGTACTTCAAAAGTGCTCCTGGCAGTCCTGCAGAAGCCTCTATGCAAACTGAAGAGCTTCCCCTTCCCCTCTTATTACTTCACTCTTTTCTTAAAGAAAGTAGAAAACGATATAATCAAATTCCAAAATAATATAGCACAGTAGATTTATTTGCCTAGCTTTTGAACTTCCTAAATATTTATGCTACTAAAAATTTTTAATTAGACTGGAAAAGGAATGTGGATAGAAGATACATAAATAGCATCAAACATTAAAACTAGATATGAAGACAAGTATCTATCCACTCAGATCATTAAAAAAGTAATCACCTTACGCTGTTCTATAAATTTGGTTTTCTTCCTTTTTAATTTTTGCTGTAAATCAGTTGTCTTCTGAAGATTTTGAGCAGAAGTCAGTTTATAATATGAAACTACCCTGCATCCCCACCCTACTCCCCAATTTTAAGATATAGATGTCAGCATGAAGTAGAGTATGCGCCTTTCAAAGCAATCCGAGACTTCAAAAAATTATCAAAAACTCAACAGACTACATCAGTCAGTTAAAGCTTTTATTTCCCATAGAAGAAATATTTGAGTAGGTCAGTGTCTGAATCACAGGAGGATTAAACTATGTATATATACATACAAGGAGGATTTATAAACATACAAGTACACCATTCTACAAAAATCATTTAAGAGAAATAAGGTACAATTCCTGAAAGATTACTATAGCAAAACTCCTTTCAGCTGTATCATCTGAACAGGAGGCCCAGAAATTGTGCAGTGTCCTATTTAGTACTAATAAAAAGACCCCAATCATTTTATCCCTGCACAGAAGATGCAGAACAAGTGACAGAACATATGTTTGAGTGCATCAGGTTGTCTTCTGAAATAAAGCCAGTTGATCCCTAGACTGTATATGCAGCAGGTTTGAATGACACTGAACTAAAATGCTTTGCTAATGAAAAACATTCCAGAAATCTTAATAATGAAATCTCTTAAGGCAACAGCGAATCAATCCTTTTTAACAAACAGAAACACGTCATTTTTGAAATAGGTTCAACCACACCAATATTAAAATACAGTAAATAGTGTTCCTTGATTGCAAAAAGGCAAATTGAAGTGGCAGAGTAGAGTATGAGCTGCTTCGTGACAGAATACCAGGAAGGCAATGTCAGGCACACAGAGCAACATATGTACATTAAATTATTTCTGTAACGCAATCAGTAAGATGGAATACAGAAAACAGCTACGAACAACTGTGGTGACAGTCCATAAACTTAGATTAAAAACAAACCTACCTCCCCACCCAAGACAGGGATTTCCTTCCATGATATGACCTTGAGCATAAAGAGCAGGACTCTGCTCACAGCTCCTTAGTACCATAAGCAAATCTGTATTAATTAATTAGAAATACAGTCATACTCTCAAATGTATGCTTTTTGTTTCTTTAAAAACCAGCACTACTGCTTGTAAGATCAGACAAAAGCAGTGTGACCTGGCAGCACCACTGAGCAGGAGAACAGGAGTCCGTACTCTAGCATTCCTGAGCAGCTCAGTTCTTTCTCAGAATAGGCAAAAATTACTACTGACATATAATCTTTAATCTGGAGAGCCTTTATGTTTTATTAATGTAGATATGTAGTAATGCACCACGGTAAGGAAAACATAACTTCTTGCTGTCCAGGTCAATGCTTCAGCACTAAGCAATCAAAATTTGTGCACAAGCATAGAACTAAATCCATATTCACCTTTGACAATCAATCCAAAATAATAAATTAGCAGGGAAGCATCTTTAGAATCATAAATATATATTTAAAAAAAGCCTGCTAAAAATGATCCAACATTAGAAGAAATCTGCAGGAATGCTGATCAGGAGACAAGGATATGTAAGCACAGTACAAAATGTGATTAATTTCACAGTAGTTAACACAATATACAAGTTTATGCATCACACAGAGATCACCAGTATATAAAAAAATATTGTTGCTGAACTCATATGTATTTAACAAAAAAAAAAAAAAAAAATCACAAAAGTATTGAGTACTCTGAAACTTAGACTGCCTTTGTATCACAAGTCTGAGCCTGATTCTCTGCTTTTTCTCCAAACGATTACACCTCTAAAGTGGTTTTAAATTGCTATCACATCAAGAGACAAATTATTTTAGAAGGTTAGAAGTCATCCTGTCATCCTGTAATTTCTTTAATTACAACACTGTATAGGAAAATAGAATCTGAAACATCTACACAAGATACTTCTGTTAGAGTTCTTCATACAAAGACAAATTTAAAAGAGCAGTGAAGTTCTGCCTCTTACTCACAGGTTGGACTTTATAGGGCAGCACTGCTTCCCATTACATCCTGTTCTAAACATTTACTGGGTACCTTCCAGGATGCTGCCAGACTACAGGTGAAACAGCTACTCAGTTACTTCATTCATGGAAGGTAAGGGTGAGTAAAGGCTTGAGGAAGAGTTCCACGATTGTCTGGAAATAAATAGAAGCCTGACAGGCCTTTGCCTAGCAAAGATTTATTTACCTCTTGTACTTGCAGAACATTCAGCTACTCACTACTAAGAAACAAGCAGCTATGATGCAAGATTTATACAGCAATACCAAGATGATTTGTGAGCGTGATTCTGATTATTCTGTAATGAAAGTCTAATGAAACTAATAAAGCTTTATCACAACCTGCAGGGATTTTACCAGAAGCCAGAAAGAATATCTGAATTAGGTTGTGGGAGGTCTTCACAAAGTCAAGAGAGGAGCAGGAGCTAAACAAAAACAGACTTGGTGATGTAGAGGCAAGGGTACGTAATGACAGGCTGCACTGGCATTTAAGCAGAAAACAGTACTTATGTCAGTGTCTTTTGGTTCAGACTATCTTGAGTTGCTAGGAATACCTCCCATACGTAAGTTTTCAAAAGGCACTGAGAAATTTTAGATTAATTTGACACAACTCCTCTGTATTGTTGGCTTTGGATAATATTCTTTCTTCTCAAGAGTTAGATATTAACAGGCAAGACAGCTTTAAGATTTTTAATTCCTATCAAAGAATCACATTTATTACATTAGTATTAATGAATGAATGAATCTGATGTCTCTAATTTGCCTGTAATTTTCTGTTCTTCACCATATATTTTCTGTTAATCTGTTCTGGATTCTGTCTACCTCTGAGCACCACAGACCATCCTTTTCAACTATTGCAAAGTCAGTAATATATAAAGAACAGTACTACACATATGCTTTTCATTATCTAATCATTAAAAAGCTGTTATTTAGCATTCAAGCATTCTTAAGATGATACCACAGAGTGTTTTCCGAGAGATTCAAACCAGTTTCATAACAACACTACATTTCTTTTGCTCTCTTACACTTCGCATTTCTTACCGTGAAACAGAAGAACGCTTCCTGTTTTCAGGTCTACAGTCAACTGCTTACTTGTAGCTCCTGAAACAGTTGTGATTATGTCCACTACTGCTAAAAACTTACTTCACAAAGGGAAGACTGGAGTTTATGAACCCATACAAAATTAGTGCAAATACAATTCCTGGATTCCTCCCTTACAGAATTCACCCTGGTTTCTAAGGAAGCCCATCAAGCCGCTGTCTTGAAAGCCTGGAAAAACAGGCAGTGGTCCTTTAGCTTACTTCAAACTCTGCAATGTGGTACTGCCTTCATCTGTTCTGCTCCCCCCCTGCAGGGCCAGGGGAGTTGCAGTACTAATGCAACAAGCTGGTTGTTCCCCTAGAACACAATCCTTACAACACACCTACTCTTCAAGCTGCTACAGCACCAGCTTACTCATTTTTGGCTCTGATCTACTTACAAACACTTCCCACTTCAAATTTCAGTTGGTATCACCAGCAGAGAAAGATAACATACCCAACCAGGCTGTCTCCCCACAACTGAAGCTCCCAAATAAGCTTACAATGGCTAACAAACACACTAAGTGTCTGTTGCACTGATGAACCACATGAAAACTATGCAGAAGAGTCACTCTACAAAGCTGTAAGCAAAAAGTTTTTAATAATAATAGCTGTACTTCTTCCTTCTGCATGCTGCTGAGTCAGACTGTTTAAAGATACAGGTATTATGACATACGTTGTAGAAAGCAATTGGGAATCAATCAAATTTGTTAACAGTCCCTTGTGACTTGTCTCAATGAAGAGCCAGTAATGAGCTACATGCATTTAGTGTATTTAGATTATCAATAATAATTTTCAATAAAAATCTAAGATTCAATGAAATATTCTTATCTGTATTAACAGAAAGCAGGTGAAACATTTTGACTCATGTTGAACAAAGCATTGCTTGAAGTTATCCAAGTGGTATCTAGGTATCTAAAGAAATAAAGCTATCCTTAGTTTAAGTAAAAAGAGAGGTGCTCTCCTGGACAGGGAAGATTGTTTTTCGGGAGAAAAGACTGAATCCATCTAGACTCTGAAAAACATTCCGAAGTGGAAAACCACCTGTAAGAGTTAATATCCTCTGTGAAGAAAGGAAATCTAGAAGGGTGTTGTAAGAATCCTGAAGCACAGTTTTAAAAGCCATCCTCTGGTGACAGTAGCTCAAGGGAAATGCTACCTTACATGTGAATTCCTTAGAAAGGCTTCTGAATTGCATCTGTCCAACAGATGCAAATCAAGGTGCACAAAGACTGAAGGCTTAGCTGCCGCTTTATCAGCAAGTCCACTTCTGATGTGTCGTCAGTGTAAGTAGTTGAAGCATGGTTCCCTTCATTTCATCACCTGTACCTTTCACAGACCTTTTTAACGGCAAGTCTAGGCTGTTTTGTTACTGGGTTTTGTGGTTTGGTTGATTGGGCAGGGCTTTTATTTCAGTATAGCTTAAGTAAATGTTAACTCTGAGCCTAATCAACAAGCTGGCAAAGTCAGAGCACTGGGTACCTTGCTAAATATTTTCACTTGTGTAGCCTATTTTCTGCTGTATCCTAAGAGCAACAGAATGGGCCCTCTTTCACCTGCACTAGCCAGAGCTGGTGCAGCACCCAGTAGTAAGCAGGAAAGCTCTCTGTAAGAATGTGTCACAGTCACTTATTAATGCATTGCGTGCTGTTCCCAGAAAAAACATCAGTGACCTGAAAACACATAATTTAAAAACACCTTTAAAGTAATATAATTTACTTTTAAAATTGTTTAATGATTAAATACTAAGCAAATAATTAAAAAAAATCATTAAAAATGTTTGTACTGCATTCCACAGTGTCTGTCCCTAGCCCAAAGACTGCTAGTTTCTTACTACTTTGAGGTTATCCTATCTTCATTTAAGAATAATGCTATCTCAAAGATGATGAAAAATGAAAACAACTGAACCACATATTAGTGCATTTCCCATAGATGGCTGGGGTGAGGTTTTTTATTTTGTCTTGGTTTTTTGGTTGGTTGATTGTTTTTGGGGGTTGGGTTGGTTGGCTTGTTTTGCAGTGGCACAACAGCTTCCCTGTAGCCCCATCTGCCATAGAGGACTATCGGTTGCTAGGCAGTGAGTACCCAATCTCAAGCCTTTACCAGAAATGCTCATCTCAAAAGTACACTACGTCAAGCAATAGTCACTTGCTCACTAGACAACTATTAAGAACAAGCCAAAAGCAGCTCAAGCACAGACCAAGTCCAGAAAAGTCCCAAGAACCTGCACTGGCAGGTCACTGCAAGGCATATTGCTGCCTACTAGTAACGGCAAAAACGTATTTACCAGGCTACACCATTATCATGAGTACTGGGTACAGTTCTGGCCTCTGTCTCAAGACGATACAGTAGTGGGAGACATGGGCAACTAAACTGACCCAAGGGGATGGAACACAATTGCTTTTAAAATGGATGGCTGAAAGGTTAGATCGCTTCCATCCGGGAAGGAAAAGGCTGAAGGGATATAAGGCGAACATTTTCAAAATCCTGAAGGCGACATACCCATCTGTATACAGACTGTCATTTGTATAATCCTGCACTACCAAAACACACAGTAAAGCGAATAGGTAAAGAGTATCTAACATCCCTAATATATCAAGTGTGGACGGATACAGGAGGACTAGGAGGAGAATGGATAACCGAAAGTGACTAGGCTCACACAATCGCCCTAAACAGTATTAGTCTAAAATGTCACTATTGGAGATCAAATATTGGCCTACGTGGACCAATGTACCCAGCAGGTCAGTTCTATTCTTAACAATTCAAGCTGTATGAGAAAAAAGGGACAAATCCTTGGGCTAAATATATTGTTCATTTGCCACCAGGTCACCTCCAGACACTTCTTCCCTGCGGGATGATTCTGCTCTCTCATCAAATCACAGATGTGCCCCTGTCTCCTAACAGAGTGGTACAGGAAAGGCAGAATCAGGCTGCTACTGCTGCCAGAACAATTAATATAGCCCACAGCCAAATCCAAATTTCTTGACAGCAAAAAACCCGCAGGCTAGACTAACTGCATGCTCTGGAGTAGCTGATGAACTGTTGGTGGGCACCACTGAATCTGTAGACCACTTGAACAGGTTTATCCTGCATAAGGGCAGAGACCTGGAACTACGCATGTCGGAGAACACATCACTCTGAAGTGGCACTTAATTCAGAGGCAGATTAGATAACTTTCCAAGGACCAACTAATAGAATTGCCTTGGGTATGCTGGAGTTAATGCTGATAAACCGTGAAAGCCTTGTTAATGAAAGAAGTCTGTGTTAATCATGACAGGAAACAAACAAATAGCTCTTATCCTTTTGAGGATCACTCCTGCAAATAAACTGCCACTCACAGAGGGAGGGACACCAAAAAAAACCACCACAACTTTTTCTCATCTCCAAGGGTAATATTTAAATGCTCAGAAGCTCAGCTCGGTGTGTAACATTATCTTACATGCAGTGTTCACATTTTTTTCATACCACAGAACTATCCCCAACTTGAATTATACAGAATATACTTGCATATTTTCCAAAATATTATTATACATTTTCTTTTTCTTATCAGGATTTAGCTCTTTTAAAAGACATTTGAACAGGTATGAACAGGATACACTTGCCTTTCTTTGGTAGTGATAAACATGCATTTTTTATTTTTTTATTTTTTTTAAATCTATTACTGAGCTACAGCACAAATCAGTCCATTGTTTCTTTACTTATTAGGTACACTAAGTATTTGCAACCTTCATATCATCCAAGGAGAAAGAGCTCCATCTAAAGGTTAATTGGCTGTATATTCGCCTGCCTTGTGTTTTTCACATTAGCTATGTCACAAGCATAACATCAGTAGCAGTAGTTTGTTTGTGAAAGTTAGACAGTGAAGGACATAGATTGGAAGGCCATGTCCTAAAGCGAGGGGGAAACATTTCCCTACCTGAACAGAAACTTGACACCAGAAGACTCATTAACATTTTGTTCTTCCTTTGAATAACATCACGCATGTTCGTCATCTCAGTTTACTTATGTTTTCACGGTCCCTGCTGTATTAAGTGACTTTTCGTTTGCAGCTTACGATCCAGTATCACATACAAACAACAGTCTTCACTTTTGAATTGATTTTATCATGAAAACAAGAGCCCAAAATCACTTTTAAGTGCCCTGTCTTTTAAAGCCACCAAGAAGCCTCTTATCCCTCCTAAATTTTATTGACCGGAAGGGAAGTACATCTCAGAAAGAGACCTTTTACTTGCAAATATCTGGTAACTGGCATTAGAAAACATTACAAAAAGATTTTGAACAAACAGCTTTCAGAAACACATTCCTAGCTGTAGTGATGCTGATCTTTGAAAAATGGTAGTTTAAGAGTATGCTACCTCCATCAACCAACACCTTTTTACTCATATAATGGTACCATGAAGTTCAGTCTCAAGATAGTGTAACTGCATTTCCCAACATTACACCTGGAAAGTTACTTTTTACTCCTCATTTCACAGTACTGTGAGTTAGCCACAGCTAAGAATGAAACAGGAAATTATTTTATGTAACTTTAAGAATAGTCTGATTAAAGATTTCTGAATTCTTTTTAGGCTGTCACATCTATATAATCCTGAGCACAATTTGTGCACAGTGTCAAAGCAATAGGACTGTTTTAATAAAACCATTCAGCAAGGATGAAGTACTTTGAGACTGCAGCCATAATTACAATCACAATTGGCATTAAGTTAATAATGATGACAAAACCCAAGCTTTTCAGAGTAGAAATCAAGATGTGTTCATTATAACTATATGCACTGTTTATTGAAGTGCTATTCCTAATCCAGACAGAGCATTAGGAACCAGAGAGGAAAAACCTGATTACATTCCAGGTAGCAAAACATTCTCAGTGGATACAGTTACGCTCAAAGCAAATTCAGCAGTACAAGTTCTGATTCCTATCTGGGATTTAGCCACACTTCAGCTATATTCAAAATAGGACTGCTTTGGATCTATTTCTGCCTTACTCCAGTACCATTTTGTTCCATAATTTCTACAATAATGTTACATTTACATACAGTAAAATACATTTACTTTCTATAAATTATTCAACATAATTTTGAAAATAGTCAATTGAGAAATAATACAACCAATACTGAAAGTTCTACTGGACATTTCCTGGACTGCACAGGACAAAAAAAAAAAAAAAAGACTACATACCAAATCATTTAGAGAGTACCTAAGCTATCAAGTTAGCAGTCTGTTTTGTTTCATTGTGTTTTGGTTTTTGTTTTGTCGGTGTCCCTGGTCCCCATAGTGCCACCTTCCCTAGTCCTAAAGCTGTAGCATTCCTGCTGTTTATCTTCTATCACAGCATCAGGTTTTTACAATCTGATACTACGCGCCAAACTTCATCTTAATTCTTCTTCACCTCTTCTCCTTGGTAAGACAGCTGGCTTTCTTTATAACATAGAGACTGAATTTTTAAATCTAACGAAGTCTACTTACAGTATAAATTTCATATTGATTAACCATAATAACGATGCTAGCAGCACCCAAAGGCATCTAGAAAAGTCCAGCAGGACTAATACCAAACCAGACACCGTGAACAAGAGAGTAATCCTTCTGAGATCATCCTGTGTTTCTTGTAACTGGCTTACTTATCCCTTTGCAAGTTTATTCATGTAGGATTTAGAAGTCGCTTACTGTACGTCAATTCTGTACTATTTCACAGAGGCAGAGAGGTATATAACTAAACAGAGCCACTCCCCATTTTTACCACATCCACCTGCAGCACTGTGATGGTTTTAAACAGAATTTTAGTTACAGACTTACCAATGTGCATCATACTTCCAGGAAGAAAACCAGCAGTGACGCTGTATCATCTTAAGGGAAGTTAGTCTCTCTTCTGAACAGATGATGTAAATTTGTTGCTATTAGTAGCAGTAACAGTCTTTAGGTGACAGCATTTCAAGATGTGTAAGTAAAAACTTACACAACAAAAAGAGAAGTCAACCAAAATAACAAGCCACAGATTTTTTTTTTTTTTCTAGCAAACACATAAAATTTAGGGGTTTAGGGTTTTTTTCAGATTTTTCTTCAGTTTCTGCTCTATGACTGAAGGCAAGCGGCACAGGGACTGTCTTTACAGGGCTCCCCATGTGGACTACACTTCATCCTGTTCACATTATCCAAGAACAGAACTGCCCTGCTGGGTCAGACCAATGACCCACGTAATCCGTACTCTGTCTCCAACTAACAGCAGCACAGTAGAGAAATAAGAGTTGGAAATAGCACACCTGGCACCTAAATTCTCATCAAAAGCTTTTACACATTACCGAACCATCCTCTTCAAAAACATCAACAAACAAAACATAACAGACTACTGATTTCTTCACTAAACAATAGCAACTTTCCTTTCAGATTTCAGAATCTATCTGGATAAATCCAATGGACTTTTACACCACCTATCACTGGCTCTTGTTTTGTCCCCTAAAAGAATACTTGGTTCACATCTTTTTTTCCACAGGACTCGACACCTTCAGCAGCGGTCCTGTAGAATGCTTGTAATTGAATAATCCTCTGCAAGGAACTAACGGGGCCAACCTAACCTTTGCATTATACAGAACTTGTAACCCAGCACAACGGTATACAAGAGAGACATGGACAATGAAAGTGGAACAGTTTGTTGATCTGATTTAATCTCTTTTATATATCTACCACAGAGTGCCCGAGATCAGTTCTGGAACTGTTTTATCTATGACACTGCTATCAGTCTACGCTCTTCACTGCAACATTGCTGCTGGTTGGTGGGAGCATGAATATGTCAAAAGCAAGTACCATGAAGAGTGGGGTTTTGCCTTGCTTCCACTTACTTATTTTCCAAATACGTGACAAAGCTAAACTGTAATCCTACCACATCAGTAACAACACTGTATGTATGCTTTGTGTCCCTCTCTGTAACCCCCCATTCCACCAACAGCTGTTCTGCAGCAATCAGCATAGGTGGCCAATAAATGCTAATTCTCTTTTAGATTAGCAGTTAAACATTAAAAAGTACTTTATCTCTAAATTTATCACACTGGCAGAAAGCCTAGCCTGAACACCAAGAATTGGCATGGGGGGGAGGGGGGTGTCAGAATTGATCAAGATATTTCATGAAGATTTTCCAATAAATACAACTCTAACTTAAAATACTTAAAAGCACTCTTCCGTGCCTGTCAGATTCCTGTGTTCAAAACAAGCCTTTAGAAAACAAGCCTTTCTGAGACAATGCACCCTAGAGAGTTTTTCCAGAGACTGCTGTGCTTGCTTCTGTTATTGTTCATCAAGTCTGTAAAAATATTAGTAGCTATGGTCACAGTTTAAAGCGTGACCGGCGGTTTTTCTTCTGTCAGGGGTGGGAAATAATCTCGATGCCATAGTAGCAATAACAGGAATCCTGGTAGCTTAAATAAAGTTTCCACTCTCCTTCCACACCTTCAATTTTCTTTAGATTTCACTATTTGTCTGACCCATCACTGAATGGGGAGTTGTGGCTCCATGTCCCACTTGGTTCTCTCGGAACCTAATTAGATTAAAGACCCAGCCACGTCCCTCAGCAAGTTCACGGAGTGTGAATCCTCACTTAATGCCTCTACTCCTGCTGGCAGCCTTGGCCAGCCTCCCCAGAGGATGGCACTCCTCACAGACCACAGCTGGAGTCTGTTCCAGCCTTGTAGGTCAACCAGGAGAAAGAAACTTCAAGACCTGCCCATGCAGAAAAGGTTCCTGTATCACATCTCTTTCCCAGTACAATGTATTTTACATTTGACAGGAATGTATTTTAAGTTGGCAAAAACCTTTTTGCCATGACTACCGAGAAGTGTTGAAGGGTGTAAAAGCTGATGCCTGCTAATCCAAAATCAGTCCTCCAGGAGGGAGCGCTACTTTTCAGCCTCCTTCACCCTCCCTCATCTGGGCCAAGCCAAACCGTAACATTATAAGTAACTTCTTTACAGATTCCACCCCCCGCCCCCGACTCATGCAAGTCTACAGTCTAGTTTCCCAGCTATCTCAATAGGGTGCCATGTAATCCAGTAGTCTTAAAAGTAAGTCCTAAGCTATTTAAAGCTTTACGAATAAAAGGCCGTAAGTATTTCAGAGCTTTATAAATCAAAAACTAGTAATGTGTTCTAATGCTCTTAAAAAGTTTTGTGGAAGGAAAAAACCTGAACTTTTTCAAAATATGTTTTTTCATTTTACAAGGAGAAGATTGTGAACAACAGAGATTTGTATCAGATACAATGCAGTGCATCCAATTATGAAGTGAAGCACTATAAAATTATAGGAATAAAACCTGAGTAGCTGATTAATAAACAGTAAGATTAAACAACTCACATTTAAGACAAGATCCCAGTCTGATCCCACATACAGCTATGTATTGACTGCATGCATTTCTTCCCTGTTTAGCCACATTCTTAAATCACATCAACACCTATGGTACTATAATACAACCTTTTACTAGTGCCTAGACTATATAAAAAAAATTTACTTTATCTCCTAAAACATTTTATTAGGGCTGCTCACGTTAAACTTAAACATATCTGTTTGAAGGGTTTGTGCCTTGCTTTGAATAAAAATAGTGTGTTGTTTTTTAAACTTTATTTTTAATAAAATTATTTCTCTTTAAACAGCCACTTAGAAATTGTACAACACTTATGACTACATTGTCTATTCCTAAAAAAAACACAAAACTATCAAAATAATCTGTGAGCTAGGTCAGTAACAAATTGCAAGATCCTAATATTCTAACAAAAAATGCAATTCAACTGCTTTGAGAAAGTAACTTTCCACTTCCATAAGCATCAGGTTGATGGAGAGTTAAATGTTAAAAGTTAGTTGCCAAAGAAAGAAAGATCGTCTGGAATTCCTTCCTTCCTCCAATCAAGCCTGAAATGGGAGATTTGCAATATGCGATTAGGATAACGCACATCAGCTAGAAAAAGAATAATCTGGTAAATTAAGGTCCTGAGCATCAGGCAGGAAAGTTTTATACTCCGCGAATAACAAGCGCTACAATTGGTCAACAGAATAGTAATCAGTAATAAGAACTGTCAGAGAAGTGTAT
Source organism: Sagittarius serpentarius (assembly GCA_034782735.1). Classification (NCBI taxonomy): domain Eukaryota; kingdom Metazoa; phylum Chordata; class Aves; order Accipitriformes; family Sagittariidae; genus Sagittarius; species Sagittarius serpentarius. Next base: position 18,279,534 of record JAVKLA010000039.1, on the reverse strand, counting down.
AAATACTGGTTTAGTCTTTTTTAGTTCAAAGGTAGACAGTCAACTAAGATGTGTATTTTTCACCTGACGTTAGATTTGTATGAGATTCTTATTTAATAGATTATTCTCCTGTGAATTTACTATTCATTCCAGAGATCACATTATTTTAAGATCTTTAAACAGCTTTCTTCTCTTTTGGAAACAAGAACAGATTTGCTTCTACAGAAAAATTGATTAATTCGGGCTTTGTCAGTGGACTGATGCTTTACTTTCTTATTCCTTCTTTAGGACTCCTGCTGGTCCCACACCAAGTTAAGGAACCCTGAATTTTATAGACTATTTAACTCCAGTGAGCAGCTAACATACTGTGGACACAGTCTGCATAAAACATTCCTACATCAGAATTCGTGTCTTCTACTAAATCCTTTATTTGAGTTCAGGATGCCTCTTTTCCTCAGAGATTTCACAAACGATAAATATTTCCTTTGGAGTACCTCAAAAAATTCTACATGCAATCGGTTCAATCTGCATATTGACCCATGTTCAAGATAATATATGGACTCAATATTCCCTCATCCTGTTACTTACAGGACAATAGGAAATCATCAGAATTACACTGTACATCATTAAGTCTGTAGCTTCTCTTCCTGTGCCCCCCCTCCAGAGCTTCAAGTGAAAGTCAGTAGCTTCTGCATTCACAAAAAATTACAGAATAACTCTTTATTACCTTGAATACGTACATTACAGCAACAGAACAAAAGTGGTACTTTAGGAAAGTGGAATCTTAACAAAAGGTATCATCCCTTGAGAAAAAATACATCAAGATAGAAGAATTAAACACCTCCTAGATGTAGTATCTTCCTCTTCAACTGCTGTCTAGGCACTTGATCAATCCCTGGCTACATGTCAAATGTAAGTACCGCCTTCACTTAAAACAGAATCCTTAAAGAGATGTGCTAATCATTACTATTCCCTCTATCACGAGTGAAGAGCCAATCATCATTACAATATCAAAATACTTGAAAAGGTAGCTAGAATGTAATCATCAGATATCATTTCCTTCCCCCATCAAGAAGAAAAACATCTCTTACACACTATCTTATTAGTGCCCTTAATAAAGAACCACTAAAGCACTTCTAGCTCTCTGGAACCTACTCAAACACTATTTTCAAAGTATACCCAACTATGCCAAGTTAGCCCTGATCATACTTCAAACAACTTTGGAGATTACTTTAAATATTGTTTAAATATGACATTATTTACATTCATTTTTCCATAACAACAACAAAAAAATACAAGTCCAACCACTAGAAAACAACATGTATATTTCCAATGTATTGCTTGGATTAAAAAAAAAAAGTCACTGAGGATTACTTAAACAATACGGAATTTTACCTGATCCAATACAATTCACTTGATAAAGGAAAGCCAAATTCAAAAGGCATTAGCTACCTTCAAAGTCATGTTGAAAACAACAGACAGGATTAATGTGCTTCATTCACCTAAAGTTTATGTATTTAATCACAAAACCCAAGAAGGCAAGAGAGAGAGAAGCCTGGCTTGAATTATTTCCTGTTTTACTAGTTTTTGCTTAGGAATCAGTCAAGGGGAAAAAATATGAATACATAACATAACACATTATTGCTTAATCTACCTTCTGGGATAAATAAAACAGAAAGACACTATGGCTGCATTACAAAAAGAAATAGTGAAGACTGCTGCTTTCTCTTTTCTCACAGCACTGACTTCCAATGGCACAACACTAAGAACATCAACAACTTTGTAAAGTACAAACTAACCAGTTCAACTTCAAGTCTGGGTGTACCTGCCAGACTTGACTATGCTAAACTCAATCCTCCACTGAAATTTCATAGAAATATACAGAGTCAAATTTCATTTTATGGACAAAGGAAAGCAAGCTGGCTTAAGGGGCTTAGAGGAAGATGATGATTACCCCAGTAAGTTAATGCCTCGAGCTTAAAATTTCTGTCTTTGAATGAAACTTGTTTTCAATCCATTAACCTTCATTTTCTGAGTTTTGGCAATATAATAGCATATATATTAAATTTTATTTCTGCCCACATTTTACTTATGCCTGGGCGGCAGAGGGAGCCACCAGCTGCAGCTGAGACTACTTCAAGTACCAGAAGCTGGAGATTTAGCACTAATATTAGCTAAATATACATTTTCTTAATTTAATACATAAACATATGTTATATTCTAACTTATTTAACTAGATACCTCTTACCACAAAACCATGAAATTGTATTTTGAGTTTCAAATGTACAGCAAAAACTCTTTAAACAAAGCAAACAAATAAGTCAACCTAGAAACACTGTTTACATAGTTTAATTTATTAAATATGCTGGGAAATGGGAAAGCAGATATTTATGACTGTAGAAAGCTTCCAAATTGGTAATTAAAATTAAGCCTATATACTTTAGATTCCTCTGCACTAGGTAGTGGGTGAAGGTGGCTTTAAAAATCATTACTGCACTGGGCAGTCATATCTGGTTTTGTTATTTAGCTCTTAAGTCATTAAAAGACCTCTGTTTATGCAGAGAATGGGTAAAATTATTCTTTGATTATGATGGCATCCAAACAGGACAGCATCTGCTTAATGAACAAGAGCAAGCCACTCCTATTTATTAAACAATAACTGTGAAGAAACAGGAAATAGCAAATAAAGTAGCAGAATCAAAATTATATATATTACCAGTCACACTGTAATTACATATCTGACAAATTTTTCAGTGTTAAACTTGTAATACAGAACTGATCTCTCTGCCATTCCAAACAGCTTTTGCAACCAAGCTACTGAGCAAATAAAATTTTCTTTCTCATCATTCTTTTTAATGCACTGCCTCCACTGATGGCTATTAACTCTGTAAAAAGTCGACTACAGCCAAAAGAACAAGATTAATGGAAACTTCCCTTGATCTGTTTTACAATAAAAGATGGAGCAGTAAATTACACACAAAACTCAACTGCTAAGTGATAAAAGGAAAATAATAATCCTCATATTCATCAATGACATCAGCATTAATCATTTAATAAAACACACTAAAAGGTTTAATTAAAGACCAAAGAGAACTCTTCAGACATAGAGGATCAAAAGCCTAACATTTCTAATGGTACTAAATGTTGTTCATTCAAGCTTGATTCTTATTTTATAACACAAGCAACCATTCTGTTCTGTGCAGCAAACTGTCATTCCACTTTTAATTGGTTACCAACTTTACTTCAACTTGTTGTGGAGATTTTGGGTTACATACACCAAATCCAAGCTTGTATTTATTGAATGTCATCATCTGAAACAATCTAGAAAAAACACCCCGCGGTTTACTTCTAAAATGAAATTAAAATGCCTCCCCACACATTCAAGTTTGGTTACTGAGCCACAAGGTCGGCTATTTGATCAGCCTAATTCAATTTCTCCTTCATAGCTGAGGTGACAATCTACTTGAGATATTTAACCTAATGGTGTTTATATAAAAGGCCAAAAATAAAGTGTGTCTGCTATTATTATAGCTACAGGGCTACAATCAACTACTGTGGTTTTGGTTTTTGAATTCTGACAGGCTCTCTCTTTTTTAGATATGCTTTGTTCCAAGTATGAATATAAGTACATTAACCATTTTGTCATTACTATTTTCTTCACTCATCACCAATAAGCCTAAAATTAGGACCTTCCATCTTTTAATACAGCAACATAACTATTGTTTCTAGAAACACTGCAGGGTTTGGAAGCAAACTACCCAGTGAGATAGGTCCGTAAAAGTGGTACCTATCTCATAGCAGACACAAGACAACCCATTTTCCCAGTACTGTGTCCAGTCACTTACACTAATGCTCTGGCTCCAGAATGGAACAGGAGCAACTGGATGAGTTACTGCAAAAACATCATTCAAAGAGGAAAGCTCCAACTTACCTCACACAAAAATTCAATCTATTTAAAGCCAGTATAATTTCTTTTCATCTCCTCTCCAATATTACAGCTTGGGAATGATGGCGTCTTGCTCCTCTCTCCGTTACACAGTATCTGTAATTGCCAGCTAAGAAAATCAGTATAATCCTGAGTCAGTGAATGCCTCTTAGAAACTATATCCTCTTCTAAAAATATGATGGACTTACTGACAGACTGTAAAATATGAATCCTATTTCCATTTAATCAGTTTTAAGGGACCCAAAAGTCAGAAAATGAGGGGCTGGAAATTGGTAACATGAATACTTTTCACAAATGTCATTAATTTAAAGTCATTGTGAAGTCAGTAGCTACTACCAGCTGTTATATCATCTATCAGAGGACTAGCAGTTGCCTATCACTGCTGATGAGTCACTCATTCTTCTCCACTACTCCTAAGACTATAAAATCCTACAAAGATGGCTTTTCTACCTATGAAACAGCAAATAACTAAGGAAAAGTAAGAAACTGGTCATTTTTGGTCTGTCTTCAGGTTTTACATGAGAATTGTTTCAAGCAAAATTAACCAGCCAAAAGGTTTTTCTGCAATTTTTCCTTCTCACAAATGTCATGATTGCACACATCTGCAGAAACTGCCTGTACGTCTTTCAGGAATTTTTGTACCTCTGAAGCAAATAAAACTTACCAAGCTTTGTTTCACTACTGAATGCGGTTTTAACAGTCTGCCACAAGATCCAAATTACATGGCAATTCGCTTTGTCTTCACCATCTTTGTCCTCAGCTGGCACATTTAACTGTCTTACAAACAGACTGCCTGGCATCTTATGTCACTGTAAACTTTCACTAACTATGACCTGGCTTCCATAAGACTCATCTAGATTTGCTGATGAGGTAAGTGCCTTACAAAAGTTTAGCTACCACAAGAACAGTGAAGAGATGTAGCAGCTATTGTCTTTTTGACCTTATATGCCTTTTTTCTCCCTCTCTCCTCCCCTCTCCTATTCTCCACTAATAACCACCACAAGCCTAAGTATCACTGACAGCTTTGGGCACCTGTGATATTTCATCTCACGAGAGGGTTCTCTCTAGAAGATCCTTCTCGCACACTGCTAACACCAAGTCTCCATAAACAGTGACTGTATGTTGCAGAGACTCATTTACCAGCTAAACAAGCTGTCACACAAATTCTGTCTTCTTAAGACTAATTATAAAACCGCAGTTTTTCTGTAGTTCATAAAAAAAAATAAATTCATCAAAAAACCCAATTTGATAGGCAAACCTCCATGGACAAAGAATCCACATCTCAAAATCTACACATTTAGTTTATTATTCTTGATACCGCTTTCTGTACCTTGTATAGCACAGGCCATCAAATTTCCTACTACAATGTAAGGTCTAAAGCACTTCAGCTCATCATTAAAGAGCAAACTAACACAATTTTTGTCCATGTTTTACTTCTTTCACAAGCAAGCTAGTGACTCCCTTTTCCCCATACTAGTAATTTCACATCTTTTTGAATTCTAAATCAACTTTATTAAACACAAGTCACTGCCCTGACAAGAGCCCCACATATGTACAGGAAGAACAGTGGATCACAGGACACTGCAAGTAAGTCAGGTTTGACGCTAAGGTTGCAGAAGTAACTCTAGCAGTCCTAAAAACCTCAACTGGTGACATTTGTAAATAGCATCCATGATAAAATTAAGGAAGGATAAAAATCACCATTTCTATGCTGTCAGAAATTTCATAACTAAATTTTCTTTTCCTGCTACTGAAACACTAAGGTACTTAATGGAACAAAAGGCAAAAGCAGAAGAAAACTCAATTTGACAACAGGAAAGTGTTTCATATTAACAATGTTGTGATACTCTCAAATGGAAATATTTAATTTGGCATTACTGTGCTCAGTATTTTCATTTGGAATTATTCAATAGACTTTTATTTTATGACAAGCTGCATTGTTTCAGGAATGTATGAAAGTCTCATTTTTCTGTCTTTGCCATCATGTCCCACAGCAAAACAAAAAACCCATTTCATTAGGTTGCAGATGCAGAGATAGCAATTTTAGAACTCTGCACTTAATTCTTGCAACAATACCTCAAGATCACACAGCAGCTAAGTTTCAAAATGAAAAAGAATGACAAAGATCTACAGTTTTACAGTATCTCATCCACTGTCATATACTCCATCTCAGGAAAACTGTCTAAGGAAAAACTGTATTTTGATGTACCCAGTCTTCACCGGGAATCAGACATAGCTTTAGCCATGGACAAAACCACCTACAGTAACTGTACATCAATTCTGATCACTGATTTTATACAGATTTTTATAACGCCAACAGAAAGAATGCGCTTCCAACATGAAAGTTAACATTATTTCCCCTCAAAACTGTGCAGAGTATTTTTATTATAGAATTAGACACAAATTATTTACAATTCAAGATCTTCTAAAGCTAATTTTAACCTTTCTTGTTCTTCAATAGGAAGAAGACTAATAACCAGCACCATAACTTCATGTTACTGGACAGCTTTATTTCCATTCATAGTGGAAAGGAGGAGATGAACAGATTTTCAGCACTGAAACAAACCATTCTCTGAAGAATTCATTGAAAAAAATTTTAAACACATCATCAAATTAAGCAGTATTACAACCAACTGAGGTATGTGTAAATTTCCTTGCAAAGTGGTACTTAACTAGAAAAAAAGGACTCAGAAGTACAATTCATAGCATCCTTGGCTTCTTAAGCACACAGCATTAGCTCCGTATTTTCAGTCTTTGGAGGAAAATATCTGTATACTAGTTAAAATTTCAACTCAAGGGTTGGGGTAGGAAAGAACAAGCCTTCTAAAACTGAATTCCAAACATGAACTGAGTTTTATACCATTTTTGTGTTGTCAGTGCTGAAAGAAATTAAGTTTGCTACAGCTTCATTTAGGCACAGATTATGTACAAGTGTATCATCCTACAATATTTCCTTAAATGCCTATTAAAGCCTTATGAATAAGACTGAAAGCACGGAAACCAAACATGAGAAACAGATACTGTCAAATCTGTCCAGTACTTTTGACAATTGACACAGTAGCAAAATAACACATTAGGCGCTGATTTAATCCTACAAATGGACTGACACTTTCTGGCATAGAAATATTATTGTCAGAAAATGGGGCTATCGCCTTTACCTACATACAAGGGACAAAGACATTTTGGGTTGTTTTTTGGAAACTCTAGATGTTTGGCATCTTTATCATAACCACAATCGATACTAACATTACAACAGGAACCTCTGGGAAAATTTTCACAAGTACTTCAGAGAGGTTGGACTTCAGAACAACCACTGGAGTAGATCTGAGTTCATAAAAATTCTGAAAAGAACGGTATGTCTTTAAGTATTCAAGGCTGTAAGTATTTGAAATCACTACTCCATTCTGAAATCACAGGCTAGCTGACACTTCCTAGTCTCATTGAAAGTTCTGAAGGAAAAAAAATTTTATCAAACAGATTACTGTATTTTAAGTAGCCCTTGATAACCTCTTTCCTTGAAACCACCAGATGATGAATGAGATTAATTTGGGGAGGATTTTTTTGTTTGTTTGTTTGTTTGTTTTTGGTTTGGTTTGGATTTGGTTTTTTCACTGTTGTAAAACTGTTTAACTGCAACTGAAAAGCTGTCTTTGTGGGACATATGTATAATACATTCTGTGTAAGAACTGTCATTATACAGAGTATTTTTTGCCTCTGGTATTTCTTCATGCTGCACATTAGTTAGAAATATGTTATTTACTTACCAATACATCAAAATATTTAATAACAACGTGACTTTACTTACACTGAATGTCAAGCATAAATCACGAAGTAGACTATTTAAAGCAGTTATTTTGGGTTTTGATTGTTTTGTTAGTCTTCCCTGACAGTATCATGTATGCATCCAGTATGCATCATACTATGGGAGTTTAGAGCCTTAAAAAATAACCACCCTCCCTGATTTTTGCAAATTCTTTTTTGTTTGTTTTAAGGAAACATTAATTTGAGGGACTTATTTCTTATTGAGCACTGTGCTAGCATATTTAACCCTTAACCCTGGGGAATACTGTCCAAGAGCTACTGTTGTAAGTTTACTACATTAGCCAGACATTACTAGTTAGTTTTCGCTATCAGTAATTAAGGTTGGAAACACTGTGATGTTTATAATGCCAGCTGATGGCTCTCAATACTTCCTTGGCACAATCTGATTTTCAAATGGAGCCAATAACGACAGGACTTCATCTATATTTCTCTAAAATACAAGTTTTCAGCTTAGGACACTTTTCAGATTTTTTTTTTTTTTTAACTACTCAGCCATCAAGGGAATTCTCGATGTATATGATTTGTATAATAGCTTTATCTTTTATATCACAGTATTGCAAGATTGGTAACATCCCACCTAGATCAAACACAATATACTGAGGACTCACTGCAGAGTTATGGAAAAACACTGACAGAAAGCTCTGCTATACTTAACGAAGGTATCAGTGAAACACAACTTTACCAGCAGCATAAGGAATGGAAAAATCTCAGCGGCTTGATTAAAGTTATTTTTGTAACAAACATAAAACAGTGCTGCATTCTTCGAGTTTTGAAATGGATGAGAATGATGCCTTAAGGAAAGAGCACTTTCTATCAGAAATTCCCTAAATTATTCTTATTCTAGTATTATAGGAGCAGAATGAGCCAAGGAGTCTGCATATCTGCCAGTGAGTTATTTATAAAGTTATTTATAAAGCTTTTTGTGCTTGAAATTTTATTGTAAGCTTACCTTAAAAAACAACTCACTCATCTACTAATACTTAAGAACAAATGCAGGGTCTGATTTCTATGTTAAGCAAACAGAAAGGATTTCAAACCTAAATAAGCACTCTCCGAACTTTCTTTTCCAGTAAACGCTGAAGCTTGTTACAGGGAAGAGAAAGCACTGAGAAGTAGTGGGGTACTGAGAATGGAAGTCTAACATCGAAGTTGTGCAATACCTTGTAACAGTTGATTCTCTTTCCTCACTGCAAAATACGATTTCTTATAACTTCAAGTAAAACAGACCTTCTCTAAAGGCTATTTTTATCTGCCAGATGTATCTCAAGTATCTGCTTTCATACATTTTTTACTTACGGTCTTCAAAAAGATACAGTTCAGAGAACTACAGGATCAAAAAAGCCCTGTAACATATATAAAAGCTGTAACAGATGTAGATCTCTTTCTATATATGCATTGGTCCTTTTTGTTTTGTTTTGTTTGCTTGCAGAATTTATTACACACAAGTTTACGCTTGTGTTACAAACCTGAATCAGAATCATGGAAGGGAACACTATGAAGCTACTGTTTTTAAAACACATTACCTTTGAACTTAACACAACTGGAGAGACAAGAAAAGCAGTAGGATAACCATAAAAATTCAAGAATATATGTATTTTGTTTCCAGCAGCACTGATGACACACACCTGTAGAAGGAATTATTCATAAAAATAATTCAGTACAATATTACTTGTGACACAGAGGAAGCCTACCAAGAGAAGTAGGTCTTTTGCCAAGCCACGCTTATTAAACATGGTTAATGCAGCTCCCTTGTGTTTTGCCATCTGTGACTTGAGGATGCAGGAGTTAATATGCAGAAGTTAATTCTGCCATAGTTCTCCAAATATACAAAGCATTAGTTATGTTAACCAAGCTGGACAAAATTGGCCAAAATTCAGTTAATCTCACTGAAGTGTCATAAGAACACAATACCTCAGAATCAGCTTGTCGGACCTAAGTCCACATCATACACTAAGTCTCACAGGCTTGATTTCATTGTACATTTATAACTAAAGACAATTTTCAGCTGGTGCTTTGACATGGCAGTAGGTTTAATATTCTACAAACATACTGTTTCAAAAAATTTGCTTTCCTATGGTATCCAGACAGAAAGTATACTGTACTTGCTCACAGCACAATGAAACTGAGAGTTACTGCCGGTTTTGACTCAGAAAGCTAGCAGCAAAATTTACTCAGTTTCTGATACAGTTATGTATAGAAAATGTATTTATTTCAACCCATTCCTTCCAGCGATTGCTGACACTCCATAAGAAACTTCTTATGACAGCAACAATAACAGGGTAGTCTTCCTTTAAAATTTATATCCATATTGAAAAGAAACTATTCTCTTTAAAAAACCAAAAAACAAACAACAACCCAACCTTGTCTGGAACACAAAATACATCAAAAATAATTATGATAAATGACTTCTTAGACCTCAAAGGAAAACATACTCTATTTGGAAATGCTGTACTATCAGGTCTATTTCTAAGCTCTACTTACAACACACCCTGCACTTGGAGCTCTAACATTGTAATTAGAGATGCAATAAACCTGTTCTCATTAAAAAAACATAACAATTTTCATTAGAAAAGTGAGCTAATAACTAGAGCCACTCCTGATATTGTCAGTCAAACAATAGCAACAACAGTTTCATCCAGGGAGAGTACTTCAAGAAAAGCTTTTCTTCAAAAGGTACATTAGATAAGAAAAGTCCGTGAAAGAGACACTTGTTAAAGAGAAAAATCCTGGGTTTCTATGTCATGCTAGGTATGTATACATCCATCTTTTTTCTTTAGAATACAACTACTCTGATAATACTAAAGCTGTCATTCAAGTAAAACTAACATTTTAGGTCTGTTAAGAAACAAAACCTGGAAATATGATCACCCAGTAGGAATTTATTTAAAAGACAGGCTAAAAATCAACCTCTTAATTAATGTGAGTAAAGTTACACCTCCTAGATATTCACCCATTCTTGATTTTAAGATTGCTGTTAATGAGGAATTCCTCACAACCTTGAATAAGCTGATCCAGCAGTTAAGTGACCTTTACTGTTGAAAGCACATTTTTCCGCATCTCACAATCTGTCTAGCTTCAGCTTCGGCAAAAAGAAGTTCTTTCTTTACTGAGGCAGAGAGGACTAGGTGTATATTTGAAGAGCATGGGCACACCACAGCTCTTACCTCAGCATTCCAAACCTCCTGCTTTTGTTTCCCTTATGTAAGCGACAGCATCTCTACAATAAAGAACAGTACAAATACATTGCTCTTGCCTGCACTTTGCATCCTACCAGAAATCTAGCACAAAACAAACCAAAACACCCCCACACCACCAGCAGCCACAATTACACACTTTGGGGAAAGACAGGAGTCTGATTAGAGCTGCCCTAAACAGTTTTGGGCTTAGAGGTCAATTACATTAATGTTTCTGGCATTTCAATATAACAGACTTTTCCAACAGAATGGACAAAATAAAATCTTTCAGCATTACTACCTTTCTTATCAACTCATGGACATCTTTCTGGTAACATCAAGACTTCTAGAAAAGCAGGTCTTTAGAAGCTTCTTTTGCTCCAAAGCTTTAATAACCAGGATGATTTAGCTAGCAAGTTTCAGAAACAGTTAATCATAGTGTATTTTGTCATATCCTTCACAACTGTCTAACAAAGATAGCTCCATGTATAGCTGCACCACAGCTTGAGGTAGTTGTTATCAGTTTACTCCTCCTCCTCCAATCTGAACACAGCCAATCCTGCCACGAGTTCCTTAAAATCTAGTCGTTTCCAAGTGTCACAATTAAGGCAAATTCAGTTTGACCACAGCCAAAACAGAAACTTAAGAGCAAAGCATGGAAGGATAAAATTATTTTGGTTTAGAGAAGTTAATAAGAAGTGAGCAGATGAGACAGAAAAAAAACCAATTTGCTTTGCTTTGCTCTGCTAATGACTAACTGCTTGCTGCCTCTTAGTGACGCTGCTAACCATGATCATTTTGGAACTCACTGTCTGTGAGGGGGCTGACTGGTGCCTGTGAGGGCGCTGACTGGTACTTGTCAAGGACTAATATATCTAACAAAGGAGGTGATAACGGGAACTGCACAGTTAGCCTGGCCGCAAAAGGAGTCAGGACTTGTTAGGAACTGCTGAAATCAACAAGTAAGGAGAAAGCATTCGTAAATGATGAAAGTTGATCTAAAGGACAGAAGAGAAAGAAGATAAGACCTCTGAAGAAGTAAACGACCACCAGAGACAGATCTGAGCCTGAGCAAGATGACACAAACTTTTTAGAATTGTTGACCTAGGCTTTTTGGACTAACTCCGCCCCAGCTTATACATATGTATGTTCTGGTACAATAAATATCCGGCTGTTTGCTGGGACGATATGCGTGTCTTTGGAGGAGCAATCCCCCACGCACCCAGCGCTGAATAAACATACCTGCTTTAAAACTCTGAGTTGCAGAGTTTGCTCCACGTGTCACAGAGGAATACAGTTTTAAATTTTACCGACAGTCCAAAAGCATTCTCTAAAAGCAACTTCTATGGTATTTCAAGAACTCAAAAAAAAATGAGACTATCTTTTCTTTTTTGGAAAAGCTATCTCCTTTCTCTCGCTCTCATGAATCAGAAACTCAAATGGACACAACTGTTTCTCAGCAATAGTAAATGTTTGACATTCGTTTGTAACATCAGCGTTTTCAACAATTTCAAAAGTTCATAGATTTGAAGCAATGATAACTAACAAGTTTAAGTGCAAGTATAGTCATTTCTACTGACAAAGAGCAGCCAGTTCAACTAGATCAATGCATCATCTCACGGGATGTATACACACATGTGAGAGGAAGAGAGTTAAAGGAATCTTAGATATAGTAGATATGGATGTAGGTAGGAACTGTTTAATAATTATCTAGCCTGTAATGA
>JAVKLA010000039.1:18229666-18266790 GCA_034782735.1 Sagittarius serpentarius | reverse complement strand
GAGAATCAGGAACTGACCCCAAGAACTAGCCAAGATCAGCCTTGTGATTCGAGTAAGTGCCAAGGAGCGACCGAGTCCGCGCAGAAGCAGAAGGTAAAGAGTTCACCGTGAAGAAGACATACGGCCTTCATCTCCACGACCCCCCGACGACCACCACAAGGGGGCAGTGCGCAAGAGCAGTTGGAGAAAACTTAGGGAAGTGACTTCTTGGAACTAATTTAAGATGAAGCAGGGATAGGTCATGCATATGTATAGGCGTTTTGAGAAATCTTATGTATATGTAACACTTGATTGTTTAAATGTGAAGTGAGACGACTTGAGAGGCTACGCCCCGTGCTGCCCGGCACCAAATAAACATACCTACTTTACAATCTTACAGATTGTGGAGTCTGTTTTCTGCACATCACATGCACAAATGAAGGATAAAGGATAATGATTTTTGAAACTATATAGGTATTCATTAATTACCAGATGAATGGTCTCATTTTCTGCTAGCTCAGAGATAAAATGAAAGTTAACTATAAAGTTAACTATACCCTATATAATTGAAATTGAATTACCACTGGCATGACAGTATAAAAAATCCTCATTAAATATATAACTTCAAAAGTATTTAGAGATGTCTGTGTCCATATTATGTCTCCCATTAAAAGAAAACAAAAAGTGCCATTACTAAACCAGCTTTTTTAGCACATGGTGAAACAAGAATATCCAAATAACTTCAAAAAATAAGTCAATTTCATTCTTATAATTAATTACAACCTACAGCTCATCTACACTGATTCCCAAGCATCAGTTAATACAGTATTTGTGCCCTCACAAAAGACACTTATTTTTCAAGTGTCATGTCTGTTTCTTTAAGGTGCCAAAGAACTTAACTGACTGTGTGCAGAAATCCCAGTTACAGCCACCACACAGATTAGTCAAAAAAACAATACTCCAGCTCCCAACTTTCCTTCTTCCTAAAACAGAAACAGAAAAGACTCTCATTGGATATAAGAAAAAAAGTTCCTCAGTTCACTAAGGATAGTTAAGCATTGGAACAGGTTGCCCAGAGAGGTTGGTGGGATCTCCACACTTGGAGTTTTTCAAGACCCCACTGGGCTAAGCCCAAAGCCACCACTCAGTTTGAATTCAGCACTGACACTGCGTTGAGGCAGGGACTGGACTAGACACAAAGGCTCCTGGCAATCTGAAGAGTCTGTGGTCCTATGAAATATTATGATGCTGTGACATACTGTGATTTTCATTCATCCTTTTGTAGAGGTAGAATAAAATAATCCAAGAAGAACGTGGCAACTTCTGTTTCAGCATCTGATGGTTGCTATGTGATATAACAGGTCTCACACACACCCCACACACACACATACACACAAATACGTTTATTCCATGGTGTTCCTCTTGATTTAATGTAATTACCTAGGGAAAAGAACAAAGCAGGAAATAATACAGGAGCATCAATTCCAAAAAGTCTGCTTCATCTTAATGTGTAGTTGTGCAAAGGAAGTTAAATGATATTTTGCCATTTACTTACAAGTAAAAACAATCGGTCATATTTTCCTGGAACATGACAAGCAGCTATTAAGTTAAACTTTCTTTGTAAATGACACCTTTATAAAATTAGGAGAACAAAGATGAATGATTTTTTAAAAAAAGAGAGAGAGAAAATGTATCAGCATTAACAATTTATTAAGGGGAGGGAAAAAAAAAGAAAAAAAAAAAAGAAAAAAGATTGAGGTAGAAGCTCCCCTACCCCCATACATCAATTTATCAGTGGAGTAACAGAAAGAAAAGATACACTGACACAAAAAAAAGTCATTTGTTTCTGTCATTATTTTTTTTTTCAGTGATAAGACCACAACGCTGGAGATTATTTGCCTTAGTATTTTTAGGCCTAGCTTTCACAGAAGTCCATACAGAAGCTGTTCTGAACACCTGCTGCTTCCAGTACATGTGGAAGAAGAAAAGTCATTTAAAGACAGGCTGCTAGATATACCTCAAACTCGACTTAGTAAGAAGTTATGTTGGGATTTCATTACCTTTTTTTCAAGATAGTTTTCCTAAAATGTTGGCTGAATTTTGTATTACTAGGAAAAATAACAACAGGGAGAAGTGCAACATAAAATTAATTCTGTTGTAGTTTATGACTAAATATAAAACCACTCTGAGGTACAGTTAAATTTTACCCTAGGGAGAAAAATTCGAGTATTTAAAAGGGTCTAGAGGTCATGTGTTCATTAACTTAACTCCTGATGGTAGCACTTATATTCTTTCTGTAGTTAAGCTGCATTGGAGAGACAGCCTACATATGCACTGTGAAACACCCCACTGTAAAAAACATTTACAATTTTAATAACATTATATTAAAAAAGAAATCCACTACTGGATGCCGTAAGATTTATCACTGCTTCTCCCTGGTTCTGGCCTCTGCCCAGAAGATGGCAATGCAGCTCCAGAGCTCCAGGGCCGGTCTGCCGCAGCGTGAGTAGGGGAGGAACTGTACAGCTACTTCATTATACATTAGTTATTAGGTTGATAGCATAATAATGCCTCCTGAAAGACTCATATAATAGTTGAGGAAAAAAAAGACTCCCTGAGAGAAGGCTTTTGTTAATATCTTTTCTAATTAGGCCTGCTTCATCTGAAGTACAGCAAGAGCTACCAGAAGTAATAAAAAAAATCCAGAGGGTTCTTACACACATCAGATGAAAACATGCTGTGTTGCAAGTAATATTCGTTCAAAGTTACTTCCTTTTCTACATGCCTACATTCATTCACATACATAAACCTAATCGCATGCATATATTCCTGTAACAGCCTGCAGATAAGGCAACCTTTTTAAACCCTTTTTTTTTAAAATAAATTAAGCTTTTTTTTTTTCCTCCTCCTTTCCCTAAATCCAGAGAACTAATATGAACGATACGTAATATTTCTAAGTACTACCACTACTGTATCACTGTTTTGGAAAGCACTGCCAAGTGACACTTGCCCTTCCCTTTTATCTTCAGCTACCAAAAAACATGAGGACAAGGAAACAGTTTCTTACAGAGTTCCCAGTACCGTCATATGCTAATTCTGTTAAAACAAAACCCAAAACAGTAATACGTTATTTAAGGTCAGTGTTATAGCTGGTATTCCACACAAAGGTAACTCAGCAACAGCAGCAGCCTAATCAGTTACTGCTGCAGTTAAATCTAATGTTTTAAAGGTGGCGTGGAAACAGCCAGGGAGCCTACAGAAGCCACGTTCTTACTAATGCTGCTGATAAAGACAGGAAAGCAGGAAAGAACCCAGCAAAAAACCAACCAGGAAAATAACACAGATTCTCTCAAACAAATCCCAAACATTTGCTTATTTTCTCTATTTACCTTTCCTCTCCCGCAAAAAAAAAAAAAAAAAAAAAATAAAAAGTCAACCTGTTAAGAGCTACCACCTTCTCCTTCCACATCTTACCCCTCTTTTATCCTCAGACCATCACTACTCCTGGACAGTCACGGTGACAACACTACTGCAACAATGCCTGCATGTTCTATCAGCTTACTTTTGCCAGCCACATAATCATCAAACAAGAGTCTAGCTACATTATTCTACTGTAAACATTTAAAAGGATAGCATGACAGAACTTTTTAAAAATGCTTTGCAGGTTTAAAACAGACCCCCATCCTTACGTATAAGGAAGATTTTAATAAATACTGTCAACTAGTGTATTTTTTTTTTCCATCTTTCTTTTCAACAGGTTGATTTACAGGTGGAATGTCAAGCTTAACAATCAATTTCCTCCCTCCAAACTAAATCTTCAGATGTTACTAGACTTTGCCCACCACTACCAACTTAATTTGAAAATAGCTGACTCAATTAACTACATCTTCCCAGAACGTTTACCAGATATAAATATCAAGCGGTCTTTATGCAAATTTACTGTGTACAGGCATTTTCCTACCTCCCAGGTAAATACACACATTTTTGCTGTACCAAGATAAAGTATCTTTCTGCCAACCTAGCTTCATTTGAGTATCAGTCTGCGGAAATGTTATGTATTGTCCAGTTTACTGAGAAATTAACTTAGTGGTAGCTTTGCAGTAATTGCAAAAATCACTGTAGTAGCAGATGTATTATATATACAACTAAAAAAAGATTTTAAGTGATAATTTTCAACTGGGCTACTTTAAGCTAGTTTGTTTCATCTCAAAAACATCCAAGTGACATGTTTCCACAGTCAAATCTTAATTATTGTATTTTGCAGACCTGTTGATAAAGCCTACAGGAATTCTAATTAGCTGTGCTTCTGCATTACTGCTTCTGCTGTATACTCCACTGTTCTCAGCAAGTGCTCTTCTCTTGCAGCTTGCTCAGTCAAGGATGAATACAACCACTGGAATCTTGGCTTCGATCCAAGTTACAAAACCTGTAGAACTTCTTGTTTTAATCGTCTATTTATTCATCCTCTCTAATTTTCTATCTCCAGCTTTTTATGTTCAGAGACCAAAAGAAAATCTTAGTTCCTTAAAGATCAGAAAATTGCTCTTTTCTAAATGTGATTTTAAATAATAAAGAATAGTAAAAATTAATAATAGTAATAAAGTGACAGTAATAAAGTAACAATAAAATAAGAAGGAATAAAAAGCAAAACGTATTTAAAGTAATGATTTTAGATATTCAGACTTCACATGAATAGGGAGAATTCTAATGAGATGTTAAAGCACCACTTTCATCTGCTTTTTGCAATGAATTATCTCCCAAGGACAGAGGTTTTATTGTACCGAAATTTGTATTTTTAATATCTCTATTTTTATACTAAAAAAGTACTCAATAGTTTAAGTTTGCTGGATGTCATACATGAAATGAACTTTCTTATTGGTTTTGTGATCTTCTGCGGTAAGAGTCAGTGATGGATGCTGGTTGTGCAGAGCCAAAAATTCAAACACTCCTATTTAATTCCCCTTTCCCCATCTGCTTCCATAATCTACATAATTCACTTCCACAATGTTTTCAGTGCAGAGACAAGATACTGTTTATTTAAACAATAATAGCAGTAAAAAAATTTTTTTTAAAAAATCACAAATTAAGAATGGAACTGAGGTAATAAAAACCATGTATCAGTGACTTACTCTTTTTAACTTGCTAAACAGGAGAGGCAACAGTAGTACTTTCAACATAAGAACTACTTTGACACTGGTTTTGAAAGTAAGTTTAAGTTTATAAGATTGTATTTATAGTAAATTTAAATAAATATTAGAGTTTGGATATGTGTCCTGGGTTCAGCTGGGATAGAGTTAATTTTCACAGGAAAACTGGGAAGGGGGCACAGCCAGGACTGCTGACCTGAACTAGCCAAGGGGGTATTCCATACCATGGGACATCATGCTCAGTATATATACTGGGGGAGGTAGCGTGGCAAGCTCTTTTTCTTTGGTGGTGGAGCATTAGGTTCCGGGTGGTGAGCAACCACATAATGTATCACTCATTTTGTATTTTCGTTTATTTGTGCTATTGTTACTATTGTAATTTCTCTTTGTGTTGTCCCAATAAACTGTCCTCATCTCAAGCCCCGAGGTTCCACCTTCTTTGTCTCCTCCCTGATTCTCCTCCCTGCCGCCCCGGAGCGGGGGTGGGGGGAGGAGCGCGCGAGCGGCTGCTGGGGGCTTTGTTACCGGCGGGGCTCAAACCACGACAACATGGCAAACGGTTCTCACCAAAGCACTGACCAGAGTAATTCTGTACACTGCAGCGTCATATTCCCAAGCAGATCTGTTGCAGTACACTGCATAAAGGAAATACCTGGAAGCTAAATATTTCAAGTTGAATGCAAACATTGCTCTACTGCCATTCAGTGTCTTACCATGGCCCAGAGCATAACTAGGGATTACAGCATACCATATAAACTGGAAAAGGCTGAGAGATTACAGAATCACCAGATGACAAATCCTTGCTGAGTTTAAATTTCCTGAGTTTAGCAGACCTAATGTGCTATCAACATTATTACTGTTAAACGAACTCTTATGAAGCCTTGCAAGTCTCGTTTTCATGGAGATGAAATCATATGATGTAAATCTCTGTACTTACACATACCAGAGGATGTGATTAACAGGACTATCTTTCTAACTCACAGTAACAGAACAGCACACCAGAAAACCAGCCAGAAGTCTTCCTACTTAGCTAACAGTTTTAAGCTTACGGCACCAAATGAACCCTAGAAGACATAAAAGATAAACTAGGTTAAGGTTGTCATCAGGTTCCTCTGGTGGTTTGTTTTGGGGGGCGGCATTGGGGTTTTTATGTTTGGTTGAGGGTTTTTTTGAAAGTAGTTTTATCTGTAATACCACTCCCTGAGATATTCCACTACAAAAACAAAATGTAAAGACTTTATCTGTTAATTAGGAATCAGTATGAGGAATTCTTTGCCTAGACCTGGTTGTGTTTCTGCTAGCTTTTTAGTTACTTTTTGTTTTTCAAAAAGAGGAACAGGAGGAAGAAAAAAACCAACTGCCCTTCAACAAAAGCTTGATTTGGAAATTTTTCTTCAAGAAACAGCAGCAGTTGATACTGTGATCAAGTCTCCAAATAACAGTTATACAAAGCCTGACCCAATTCCTGTTGAAGCTACATGGATTTATGCTTTACCCTAGACAGCATATATACCCGTAACTTATCCCTAAGGAAACTCTGGGCATCCAAGACATGGGTATCTTGGAATTACTGAAATAAACCAACCAGAATGTTGGAAGACAAAGAAGTACATTCATGAGATGCAGTATGTATTCTCTGACACAGAACATGACTAAACCCATATAATACAGACTCATGTTCCAAGCATTTCATCGCACAACTATGCATAACAAAAGTACCTTACAGGCAGATGACTCATCTTCTGATCACATTTTGTCTTGGAATTAGGCCCTTCACTCTCCAGACATGCCTTAATGTAACAGTAACTCACTCAGCAAAGCTTTCTAAAGCTTAGTGATTTAACCAAGTGGAAACACACCAAGCTGACAAAAACCCAGGAACTCATTTTGAGAAACTTGCTGAGGTTTTGAGATACCTGCACCAGGCATTCACAATTTAAGATACCTCTAACTACTGTGATATAGGCTGAGGTCTATCCTACTCTATCCTGTATCAGCTGCTGGGCTTTAAATTCTCGTATTTTCCATAACACTAGAGGAAGAAAAGCCATTAAAGGCAGGTAACGTGAAAAGGTGAATCATGTTAGGCAAAGAGCTGAAAGACTCCGTATCAAGCAAAATACTGTTTAACCTCACAGCTTACCTTAGAATCACAACCTCTACAGAGATGCTGTGTACATCACTTGCTGTCATGAGGAACAACAGCATGACTACTCCAAATTATTAATATGGTCAAATTGCTATTTACCAAAAAGCATTAGAAAAATTACAGCCTTCAAGAACGTAAAAAGTGGCTCTCCATAAAACGCAGAAAAAAAGTCACTATACTAAATCGTTCATCTCTCCTGCTATGTTAGCTGTACACACAATAGCAATGATTTATAGTCCACCTGTGTGACAGACAACTATGTCTTTATGTAAACTCCCTAGGATACCTTTTTCATAAAAGTGAAGAGTGATTTAGCTGCATGAGTTCCATTAACATTAATGGGTGTCACATGGCTAAATCTCCATGCCCCACTCAAATTTTATATCTCTGTTTGTGTAATTAGAAATAATTTTCTCTGAACTGACTTCCTTTCTAAGTGATCATGTGAGGAGACAGCAGAAAAACATTGCAGTGCCAATCCACCACGACATCGGTGACACAGCTCTTACAGAACAGACAAGAAATTATTTCCCACGATTCTAACCATTTCTATCGTGCTTTCGTAAGTTCTTAGTTTCTTCCTCCAAGGTATTTTGATTGCTGAAAGTAGATTTCATGTTCTTCTTTCACAAAGGTACAAAATAATAATGATCTTAAGCTTTCCTCTGTTAAAAATTCATTCACAGAAACCAGGTATTTAAGCTATGTGCTTCTATTTCTTTGGGCCTCCTTCGTCACTTCGACCATATCCTATGCAATGAGCTAACAGTTTGTAAGCACACCCCTTTCTGATACTCAGGTCACTGGTTGCTTTAATCTTTCAGAGCAACCACTGCTGCAGTCAGCTTTCCTCCACCAGGCCAGAAAAGTTTATTCCATGTCTGCTTCTCTGAGTCATGTTCAACAGTTCAGTTCCCCACTATTTCTATCACGACACACAACCTAATGAAATAATGATCTTGGGCATACACTCACATGTGTGTGTAAAATGGTGAATGACAAAAAATTATGACTTATCCACATAGAGAAAGTCCGTATAGGCAAAAAAACCCAAAACTTTTCAGAGAAGATTCAAAGAAACTGCCAGAAAGAGATGGAGGACTTGGGATACACAAGTTACCTGCACACTCTCCGGAGAAGCAACTGTCTCCAGACAAAGGAGCATCAGTAGAGGTTAGGGCACTTTACTGAGAGCTTTTGCAGTTAGACATTAAGAAAAGATTAAGTGTAAATAATGAGTAGGAAGGACAAGGTAAAAATTAAACGATCTCAGGGGGAGGAGCGGGGATCATGAGTGCCTTTTGATAGGTGTCATGTCCCATCCATCCCCCCACAACATTTAAGCCATTGTAATCATGGCTTCAATAAAGAAGAGATGGGGCAAAAGACAGTTAAGGCAAAAGGTAAACACCACAAGCAGAATAAAAAGCAAATGGGGAAAACGCATATGATAACAGACACAATATAAAAAAAAATACAGCAAACAGGTAAAGCAACAGCAGCATGATGAAAAAAAAGCATTTTAACATGTCTGAAATGCTTGTTTAGAGAAAATACTAAGAGTGAGGACTTCGGGCTCACTCTACCTATTTATAAAAGTGTCTAATACATGCGTCACCTGCTGTTGTGAGCTGTAAGTAACTGATACAAGTTTTGTATTAACTGCAGATTGAACTGGAAACTTCAAATGGAAGGTTTTCTTAACTGTTCAAATGTCTCTTAAAAGCTTGCACATCACTAGAACTTCGCTCCACTTGTGATGATGGCTGTATGGCATGCCAATACTATCCACTACTGTAAGAGACCAATAGTTTGGTTCATGCACTCAGGTCTATTGTAACCAAGAGCCGTTTCCATCCAATCACTGCTTCGTCACGCATACAAATTGAGCCATTTGTTGAAGTAAAATCCCACATTACTCTGTTGCCATTTTCATCTGCAAGCTGAACTGCAGTTACTTACATATTTTTTTGTCTTCTTTTGGTAATAGCTCATTTTAGTGCTACACTTTGAATAAAAAAAAAAAATCTCAATCTTTCTAGTTTCTTCTTTCAATATTGATTTCTAAAGTGCATTCCAATTTTGACAATATTTCGAATGGGTGTGCAAAATAGCAAGCTATTAACACTTTTTTTAGTGACACGAGATTCCTAGTGCCCCTTGGAAGGCTGCTGTTTTCTTTTAAAAAAAACACATTAATTAAACCACAGTCTCCCATGTGAGTTCTCTGAGCAATCACATACATGAAGTTTTAAATAGCTTTATATAGCTTTTACTCTCCTGAAGTTATGACCAGTATCATGCAAATACACTCTAGAAACACTTGAAGGACAGAATTCTGTGCCTGTGCTACATAACAAAAGCCAGTACAAAAGATTCCCACCGCCTTAATAAAGTCACTATACTTTGGTAATGAGACACAATTTTAATGGACAGAATTAGTTCTAAAGATACACAGACTAAAAAAAATTATCAACTTAATAGCACATTTAAAATGTTTTATCATTATAAGCCACAGCTGTGACATTACTCTGTCCTAAGAAACTCAGTCTGCTAACCATCTCTGATAAAAGCTCAGCACAAGTGTAAACAAATTTATGCCACAGGCATGACTAAAGCAACTGAGAAAATACTTGATTGCCTGGAACACTACACCACTCAGATTTGCTTTTTTGTTTGGTTTTATATTCTTTAGCAATTATATACTTTTTTTTTCTTTTTAAAAAACGCAGTACCGATGGCTGAGAGAACGTTAACTTTTTCAGTCAAAACGCACCTACTGTGCATGGTGGGTGTTCTCCATTTGGCAGATACATGCCTTACATTAAACATAAATGCAATGCCGCTGCCTTCTGAATGGCTGAAACCTGACATTCACGGTTACTTATACAGCAGCTCAAAAGAACAGCAGTGTTACCCTGCATTGGTAAAATGCAGAAACATGTTATCCATCTTGCTGCCTGTTGATATTTGATTACTACACCGTAAATTACCGAAGTGGCAATGCAACACAGTTTTAATTAAAAACTATGAGGCATGTAGACAGAGGTAACTAATCTTCATGAAACCCTCCAACATGAATTGCAGAAATGTAAAAGATCCCCTATATAACTTTTTTCCAGGTAAATCAACAAGACAGTAATTAATGTTCTGCCATTATAAAAATAATCAGCTCTATCTAAACAGGTACAGCAAGACTCACAAATCATATTTAAGACAGAATGAAAAGGTGACAATACAGGAAAGGTTCAGAAACAAAAAAAAAGGCTGGACGAGACTTTAGAGGTGCTGACAGTGACTCATCTACTCTGGGCACACACGTTTAATAGAATAGAGTAATTCAATTGGAAGGGTCCTACAATTATCATCCAGTTCTACTGCCTGACTACTTCAGGGCTGACCTGTTCAGAGTAATGTTCACACTACTGCTACTGACAGGAGAAGCAAAGGACAGACTACAAAGATAATATTTACACCCAGGCAGATACTTCTCAATATATTTTTCAATTGAGAAATAATTATCTAGAAAGAACTGGATATTAACAACATCCATGAAAAACAGCTCAAATCAACTGTCTGACCTCACTTTTCCTGAAACTTTTTTGCCCAGTGAAGCCATACAGAAGTAACAGACAAACTTAACAGAGGTCAAGCTTGAGTCATCTCATATGCAGCATGACTGAAGGAGACACGCCAAGGTTTAATTATCACTTTGGTGCCTACTAGGCTGTCTATATTTTGATTTCCACAGGAATGGAAGTATAGATACTTTCCTTAAGGCTACTTTTATTTAATAGACAGAAAAAAACAAATACTATCCAAGACACAAAACTAATTGCCTGTGAAAACAACATCATATCCACAATAACACATCATCTTCTTAAGTACTGGTGCTTTTATTTGTGAATGGATCTAGTATCTGTCAATTGCCTGAGAAGGTCATAATTCTAGATGAACAAGTCATTAGTTTGCACTTGTAGAGAGTTTAGCCCTGGCTGATAGTAAAATAAAACCAGCTAGAAACAGACATAGAGTAAGCTATGCATCCAGGACTACTAATATACCTAATTCCCAAATGTCAAAACTTTCATCTCCCTCCATCCTTAGCAGGAATGTCAATCATAACAGATTTCATTACATTTATTTGTAAACTGCAAAACCATGGAGATATTTTCAGTACATGATCAATGAGCATATTTTTCTTGTTGATCAGGAAAATAAAAGGTCGAAGCTAGATTTACTAATGAAAGACTACACAAGTCATGGATTACATCTACACCAGCTCACTTACGTAGTTTGCACCTTCACATTACACAATAGTACCATTCGGGAAAGCAATACATAAACATGTTTTTAGTTCAAAGCAAGTTCATGCAAGTAGTCGTGAGTATGTTTTAAAGTTAACCATCTGAGAACAGTAATCAGGCTCCAGCAGACCACTCACAGCACAGCAGGCACTGCTCATTTACAGCTAGATTCCTATGAAGAGTTCAGTTCTGTAATGACAGAGGACTCATCGTACTGTTTACCATCAGGGTCAACCTGCACCTCAAACAGTTTCAAAACGCATGCTAACTTTAATAGCTTCAAGATTTCCTTGTAGATGTCAAGCTCTGTGCAAATAGCTCTTCCAAAGTAAAAGAAAAATTTTCTATTAAATAAAAGTTGTCCCTTACCATATTTTTGTCCTGGAGTTGCACAGTAAATTAGAGTTTCTACAACTCTGTATCACCAGCTGTAGAAATATCACCTGCATTATCATACTCTCCATTCATCAGGGTTAAATAACTTGTTTTTGACAAACAAGGAAAATAGGACTCATTTTTCATTACCATTAGGTGAAATATGAGCAAAGAGACTGTCTAAGCAGGTAAATTTCATTATTATTTCTCAACACTGTTTGCAATGAAGTTAAAACATACTCCAATTTTGGCACTGCAAAAGTAGAGAGAATGTGCCAATCTTAAGCAAATCTCCTTTACTGTGCACTGCTGCTGCCTGTAAAACTCAGCAGTAGTTTGTTTTAAATCTGTTGCTTAAAGATGATGCAGTATGATTATAATCGGTAAATGTCTCGAGATTGCATATTGCATGCTGCTCCTCTGGGGGTAGTAGTATCTCTTGTTATTTTCTGTAGGCTTACAATTATTTGCCTCCCTTAAAACAAATGATTTAAACAAAGTAGTGGTTCTACCCGCAAGCAGGTTTTACCATTGTATATTATACATTTGATTGTTATAATTAAACACTTGACTTTTTTCCCCTATCTTCTGTCTCACTCCTCCACACCAGCACCACCCACTTCAGTAAGCTTCTCAGTACTGAAGTCCACTGGGAATTAAAACACTTGCTTTTTTTCAAGTTGCCATTACCTTATTTGCTAGATATTAAATCAAACTTTAATGCAGTGTATGAAAATCTTTCCTT
Organism: Sagittarius serpentarius; assembly: GCA_034782735.1. NCBI lineage: Eukaryota > Metazoa > Chordata > Aves > Accipitriformes > Sagittariidae > Sagittarius > Sagittarius serpentarius. The sequence goes on along the minus strand of JAVKLA010000039.1, from coordinate 18,254,088 downwards.
GATTTTACTCAAGCATGACCAGACTCTAAGGTTTACATGATATGAGTTGATTCAGTAATGCAAATATTTTAAATAAGCATGAAGCTGATAGAAAATTTCAGGGTGACAGTCCAAACGACAGCTGAAGGACAATGACAGTGCAATACCTCTGCCTTCTTCCAGTGCACCTGAATCTCGAAAGCAAACTAAACTTAAGTTCCCTATTCTATTCCATTCTGCAAAGTTAATTGCATGATTTCTCTGCTGAGACTGCAAATTCTGGAAAGGTTTCTAACACTGAAAATTTACGATACTCATCTCAAAACCTTGCATTCTGTTTCTGCCCTCTTTCCCCACAGCGGTTGATGCACTCTCCAGTGGTCTCTGACCTACTAGCATACAGACTATTCCTACACTATGGATTAAGGTGGGGATCCATCCGTCCCCAAACTTTCCAACACTCAGTAAAATCCTTCCGAGCCTTACTTACCTCATGCTAAGCGCAGGTGACCCACATTCTAGCACCAGGCCTGGCAGCACAACACACCAACTGCACTCATGCAGCAGATCACAGTGGGGACTTCCCTGGGTATTCCCAAGCTCACTTAGACAGGCATGGGGCCACAACCAAGAAGCTGGCACACTAGTCCTATTCATACTGGGAGCAAGGACCCAAGGGGGAAGCCTGAAGAGGTGGTGGGAATAAAGATGTCCATCAAACCAAGCAGGCTTCTAGTAAAAAGAGGCAACCATAGCAGAGAACAGTATGGGAACCCACCATGACTTTAACTAGTCATTCTATTAAAACAGATTTTAATACCAGTAGTAGAATTCTGTTCTAGGCTGACGCAGCAGCAACAGAAAATCTCTGCTTTTGCTGTAACACTATGGAATGACGGACAAGGTTTATTTAGATATGGCTATATGATGTAGATGTTGAACTCAACTGTAGCAATGGCTGGCATAGCCTGGGGGGACAATTATTCTCAGATCAAGATTTTTCATAACAATCTCCTGAGTGCTCTATTTTTCAAAGAAGAAAAGGTACATTTCCTCAGAAAATCTGATGACCGATATCATCAAATATATCAGCCTAGATAAAGGCAGAAAAATCACAACATTCAGACATCAAAATATGCAGAAACTGAGTATTTCAGCAAAATAAACTGATCGAACTAATGTGCTATTCCATTTAAATGGGAACTCTTCCTTCCAGTCATCATTCGAGTGATTACTGTGTATGTCATAATATGAACTCCCTCCTCATTATAAACCTGCTCTTTCCTGTACGCCTGCCTTCTACTGAGTCAGTCTACAATTCTTATGAATTTATTTCCATTAGAAGAAGTACACAGGGCATGAAGTGAGAGTTTTGGGAGGGAAGAAGTCACTTGGTAAAAACCCCTGTCAGGATAAATTCACTCACACACAAAAAGAAGGAAGCTCATCAGTGAGTGACCTGAAGCAACGATGAGAAAGATATGAAAGGATAACTCTGCAATTTGATTTCCATGCTATTTTTAACAATTCAAGAAAGGGAGATACTTGCACTATCTAGCTCTTTCTCACTGGCTTGTGCAATACAGCAACTGCCCAACATTCACATACTCAGTTGCCAATCGTATAGATACATGTATTTTAAAGAGAGACTGAGACTGGAAATGGAAAGATACTCCTTTCTCTCTCTTTCTTGAGCAAAACCAGATTATTATAGAAAGTATTCAATTCCCTGCATTTAGTTTAACTGAAATTACTGAATTACCATTGCATTATCTTACAATCTCCTTTATTTATCCATCACACTCAGAATTTGTCATTCTATCACTAAGGAAAACCTTGAACATTCTAAATTAAGAAATCATGAGTTAGTTAAAAGAGATAATCCTGGAAATTTTAACAGCTGTCACACCTTTCCAGATTGAGGTGAAGCACTTGAAGCCAATATTAAGAGTAACAAATTAGAAAGTATGTAAGAAAGATTCATAAGCAGAGTTAAAGATCCTTCTTTGCTAGAGAAGAAGAGTAGATCTTGGTGAAAGGAAGTGCTGACAGAAATGCCATAGAAACTGCACTACTGACAACTGCTCTACTAGCTCACTAGTCAGTACGCAGAGAAAAATGACAGCAATGAACACCAGGTTATACTACTCTCTGCCAAAAAACTAACCAGATGTAAATGGACTATATTTTTAGCAGAGATGCTTGCATAAAACACACTTCAATCCAACACCTAAAACCTTCTGCTTTTCCAGTCATTATTTCTAGCACATTTATCTTAAACACTCCCCATGCAGGAACCAAGGATCAACAATTTCAACTGCTTACACAACACAAGGCAGATAGAAAACCGCACAAAAGGAACAACTTCAGGAGTCCTTAGGTGGCATAAAACAATTCTTCTCCTGTCCCCCTAATTTCCATGATGGCAAGCAGTTCAGGGAATACAGCTGAGATTCCTTCGATTCTCAATTGCAAAACACAAACAGGGGGAAAAAAAATTACGCAATTTAGCTGAGCTGATGGCAGCTCTGTGCAGCTCTGACACACACTGATAACTCCAAGGCAGCCTCAGGATTGAAGTAGTCTACACAACAGCCTCAAAATATAGAAAGTTCTGTGATCACAAGTCTTACTGCAACCACCACACCTACAAGCAAAATATTCTGCCACCCTTTAATTTTTATCTCATGTATTTTTAAACAAATGGAACTAGAAGGGAGGTAATCAACAGGAAGAGCGATCTCCGAGACAACACAAGGTTTTGGGTTTGTTTTGGTTCGGGGTTTTTTTGCACTTCTATATAAAGTATCCTGTGAGATCTATGACATGTAAATGAAGCACTCAAACTAGTAATGGAGAATTTTCTCACCTTAAGTCACAAGTTTGAACCCAAAGCACACCTGATATTTTATTTGCTGTTTTGTTTTGCTTTTTGTTTGTCTGTTGTTTGTTTAAATTGAAGAGGTCTTCATTTTTGGCTTAGAACATGGATGATTTTGTCCAGTCAAATATTTTTTTCTCATAACAGGCCTTGCTACAATTACTGCTATTTTTTGTCTCAGAAAAGACAAAAGACTAAAAACACTGGACATCAAATAATCCTATAGGGAGATGTTTTGCTCCGCCAGAGGAGTAAGACAAAAGCAGCCTTTGACACCACTTCTGTTGTTTGTCAGTTCTGGCAGCAAAGAATTGGTGTCTTCAGTGTTGTTATTACAGCAGCCTCTAGGAAGTAAATTCCAGTTATTAATTACATCAGTGAATGCACAATTTAAAATCAGTGAATTAAATTTTCCTTAATTATGTCCTAGATTACCAGCTTTCAGTCATAAAATTTAACTGTGTAATTATTCAGCAGATACAAATGATCAAGACAAATCCAGTAACTGACCAATTTCATTGTCATCTCAGTTCAAAGAAAATGTTTGTAAAAGAAGATGATAAACCAGGAGCATATTTAATAATATCCCATTTCTACTCCAGCTGCTCCAACTATTTTTGTCTTTAGCATCTGCTAATACTGCCATTCTAAGAACTTCAAAACTAACAATATACCCTGACTAGATACCTACATTAATTTCTAAGTGAACAAACTGATTCCAGTGTACTCAGAGATTTGCTAATTAAAATGACTGATGATCAAAGTCATTTATAGTTCTTGTCAATGTTTTTATCTTGTTCCTTAATGTATTAGGCACATTATGAGATATTAAAATGCATCAATAACAAACTTTAAGATTGATTAAGCCTGTGTATTATTCCCCATATTCGGAAAGAAAGCAAAGACCCTGTACATCATTCAAGAGAACAGGGTCATCCAAGCATCTCAAGATGGAATTAACATGATAAACTAACCTCAGATCAGGCAAGTAAATAGGCCAGAAGCAATTAAGCTATGTGTCCAGATAGCACAAAGCTGGTGGCACAGTAGTGTCAAGAATATTTAGGGATTTATTTACAATATCGACACTATCTGCAGTAAGAATCATTAACAAATTACAAACAGTACTATCTTATATCTAATGATACAGTAATTCACAATGATAACGCATACCTTGGGACTTCAGCAGTTCAACAGCATCAATCACTAGGAGCCAAAGAACACAGTAAGTCTGTGCACACACTCATGTCTTACCCCTTTCTTGCTCCCATGTAAGCTCTTCATCCTAATGCAATAAATCCTAGTACAGGTGGTTCTGACTGTCCACTCAACTACTAGTAAGAGTTTTGCTAAGCAGTTAATTCTGGAAAATCTGCAAGAACATACATTCGCAAGTGTGATCGAAACACAAAAAATAGTCTTCTGATTTTTTTAAAAAAGGTTCTTGGCCCAAGTGTCCCAAAACCTCAGCATGGATCTGAGAAACCTGAATGTAGAAGAATGATTAGCAGCAATGTGACCATCAACAAGACAAAAGAATGGAAGGAGTTCAGCAAGATGGAGACAAAAGCCTGTTAAAGTACACGCTAAAAGCGCAGACCTATGAAACTATGCCCTTTAAATGCATGTGAAGTCTGAATCAGCATTCCTGGCACCTTCAAGGAGTGTTCAGCAAAGTTCAGGAAGGTGTTTTAAGATTTCAGAGATCATACTTTATTATAGGGACTATTATTACTTCTTGGGAATACTGTGAAGGATTTAAAAAAACTGAATATACAAACAAATGTCAGTGAAGTCAAGCCACTACTTAATATTCAAGATGGTAAGTAGAAACTGCTTTGGAGGGAGGACTTTATCTGACTGTTCTGGTTTCATTTTTTGGTTTGGAATATTTCATTGGCATAAAATCAGTTCTCAGTACATCAGAGATCTCAAATCTCAAAAAGTTCAGTATGACTGAAAATAAATATAAAAATTACTATGTAGGATTCATACATGTATTAAAGCTAATAGATCCATACTAGAACTAGGAACACATCTGATGCAATTAATATGTGGAAAACTTAAAACCAGCTGGTAATTTTCTTACATTGAAAGCTACTGCCACAAGTATTACTAATAACAGGACTTTAAAACTGATTAAATATTTATAGCTACAAAAAAACATCCAGAATCATCACAGTGGCAATTACAAACTCAGAAGGGAAACTAACCTTTGTGCATCCCAGTTTAAGGAAATTTTAGTATTAGAGAAGACATACGAGACACACAACTGTTTTACATAGGCATAGCAAGGTTCTTGGGCCTCACCATTAGAAATCAGTTTTGTGTCAATTATCAGTCTGAGTCAGTATGAAAATCCCTCTATCATGAAAGCATGTACACAAGACGACTATATTGCCAAACACGATACAACAGGATGAAAAATGTTCTCCCACTATCACATGCCACTCTTACTCTCATCACCGATTTTATTTTGTATGTCCTGAATTTTGACAGGTTGTTTTTTCCCTCCTTTTTACTCAGGCACTTCATTAGGAAGAACTAGACTTCAGGAATCTCAGTAACAGTGCTCAAGGTAACCACCATTTGGTATTTTAGAACTGTGTAATTGTTCATAAACTTTTAACTAGATGAAAATCTCATGTTTATACCTCAATGATAAAGTGTGCTAGATTAACAACCAAAACCAAATCGGAGATGATGATTACCTATGCACAAACAGCATTTTAGCAGAAAGGCGAATTCTCTTGAGAAAAACTGAAATTCTATTTAAGGTAGTAATGGTCCATAGCTACTATCAATAACAATCTTGAATGTCTGACTGGCCTGAATAATATACTCGTTAACTATCACTGGCAATTTGTTGCTGGTCCTAACATATTTGATCATTTCACAAAGTAACAGAACAGTTGATTTATCAACTATAACCTGAAAAAAAAAAAAAACCACAACCTACAGTCTTAAGTTATAAGGAATAAACTGAATTTGTAGTGCTCTCATATATATTTGGTAGGTACATACGCATGCACTCTTCCTTAAGAAGAAAAAGGAAAGTGTATTTTGTTTAAGAGAGTAATAGCAGCAGAGAGGAATGTGGAGAGGAAAAATATGTTCTCTAGATTCTCTATTAACCTGTTAAACAGAAAGGAAAATAAATTTAACAAAAATCTGGGGAAAAGGGATGAAAAGACACAGGAAAGGATGCAGGAACAGCAACTTACAACAAAATCAATTCTCCGCATCTACCAGTAGATAACTGTTTTGTTCTGAAAACTCTAAGAACTCACTTGCCATGAGTTTACCATTTGTAGAATGATGCTATTTGCACCTGCCTGGAAGAAAAGCACCTAGAGTTAAGTTTGCATTGTTAAAACACAGAGCTCCTAAAATAGAAGTTCAGTGTTAAACATTCACTAAAACACAGAGATAGTATCACCTGTTTTGAAAGAATGCTACAATAGCCCATTTCTCATTTAAGTTGTTAAGTCTATGACATGCTACCAGGTGTTGGGTTGTGGGGTTGGTTTTTCCCTTAAGGAACCCCGTGGGAATAGCATACTAGCTTATGTTTCTCAGTAAACTCTTTTGTCTGAAGGGTATGTCTAAAACAGTAGCTTTTTCAAGCAAATGACTTCTTTGTTTTGTCATTCTAGATTTTCACTATCTAAATAAAATTTTAAAAAAATAAACTAGGTTTGTATTACTACTTAAATGCTAAATGCTTCCTTCAATACATGGAAGTTCCTCAAAATACTGGCCCAGTCCAGGGAGATCCATTTAATACTTGTTACTTCACAGGAGACAATTCAATATAACAAGGCTTTTAGTTTGATTGCTAATATGGGACCCCTTCATATTCACGTTGTCTTCTCATTTACGTCTTCAAACACAAAAAACCCAGCTCATAATGAATGAAAATAAATTGCTGAAGAAACACAGTGAAGCACGTGTGTTAATAGTTGAATGAGTGCATTTTGTGTGTATAAATGAAAAATTGTCTTTCCCCCCCTCCTTTCGGGGTGAGGGTTGCCTTACTCCTAGACAGTCCCACTCTCTAGAAATTGCACAGGTCAGTTGGTCAGTTTGTGGTTCTCAGAATCACTGCATACTTTGCTGCCATCTTCAAAAATGTGTGTGGAAATAAAAAGAAGGAAGACTCATTCCATAAGTTCTAACAAGAGCTGTCAAGTCTCACTGGGGGAAATTCTATGTATTTGTGGTCTAAGTATCTGCTTTCAAGTAGCATCAGGGCAGAACCTGAAATTAATTGTACTGATCAAGCCCAAGACATCTCCAAAGACAAAAGTGAACTTTCCCTCTTAATAGAGAACGTTAGGGTTAGCTGTAAGCCTCTGCTTACAGCAAACCTTTTGTTTCAAAAGAAACACATCAAAGAATACAAATTTACTGATTGCAACATAGACTAAGTCATTTTCAAAAGTCTGAGTTCTATACGACAGACACAGCCACAGACTTTTCTAGATCTGATACCAAGGGAGCAAATGTGATGGAACAATACAAATCACTCCCCAATATGTAATTTTGACTGGAAAACAGGCAAGAAGTATCATCCACACAGATACTACAATAACAGGTAAGCATACACTAAAACATATTTTCAATGTCTTTAAATGTCTCCAGGCATTATCTTCAACTCCGAGAGTTTACTACTTTTGCCTTAATTCATTAAATAAATGCTACGTTTTACAAACTAGTTCATATTTACAATTTGTAAGTAACATGCTATGCTCCTGTTTCACTTTTACTCTTCTATTCATTTTTGTCTGTTTGCCTACACAGCACTGACAGGAAAAAACTTCTGTATTTTGTTTCCGTACAATAGTTCTGATATTTCCCACTATGCTTCAGAAAAACACTGCGCAGTACTTTCAATTACACAGTCTGTAAAACCTCCTGCTTGCTTCAAATACATAAAGCTGGCCTTGGGAGCTCCAAAAACGAACAATAAATGACACAATTGGTAGCAGTTCAGCAGTCCTCTGAGGGGAAGATACCAGCACACAAGGAAAAGAGTCAAGTTCCTTAGATTCAGCTGTCATTATCTGCAAACTACATCTCCATAATGGAGACTAGCAAGTAAGCACTGTTCTGTGGGTTAGATCACACCCCCTACCTGCAATGTCATCTGGAGAGAAGTACCCTGTGTATGATACTTCCCAGTTCTGCCACATAACACGAGTTCCCTTACAGTGCAACATGAAGGCAAGAAACACCCAGTACTAGTGCCCGTGCACTGCACACAAAAGGTCCTCTCTTAATTTGAAGGGAAGGACAGGTAACAGAATTTATCAGAGCACTATAAGGCACGGGAAATGACATCTATCAGAATACCCCAGAAATAGCATCAGGCCTTCAGGGTACTTGGGGCAATTTGGTATGCATTGAAGTTATGACCGACACATAGTTCACAGGCTGTGTGTGGTTTTCTGATACTCTGTTAAAGAAATGGGGGGGTTTATCAAAGTTCTCTTTTCCAACACATCGGCGCAGCTCAGTTTTTAATTTCAGTTATTTTTCTAAACTTCCTGTCAAGTGACATCATTGCTCACCTTACAAGAAGATGTGCATATCTCACCTCTTACAGATCTATGCAGAGTGGAATAAATTACATATAATAATTACTATAATGATGCCTTATTTTTCCTAGGTAGAGCTCTGAGGTAATCTCTTCAGGACTGTCTTGCCAGTATTTTCTTTCTTCATAATCTTATGTCAAAATACTGGTTACAGTTGAATATAGTTAGCTGGGTTGGGCGAAAGCACCAAGTAATGATTTACTGAAAAAACATCACGTGTATTTTATAAAAACTTTTTAGTACTTTGACACTTGTAATTATATACTTTCCCATCATAACATTAGAAAACTAAGCTGTGACAACTATATTGTTCTAATTAATGTAAACAAAAGCAAACAATGCTCCTCTGTATCTCAAAATCTATCTTTCTGAGCAAAGCAGACTTTAATAATTCACAGTTTGAAAAATTACAATTTCATTTCTACAAACAGAAATTACTTGATAGAGCCTGGATTGAATTAATTTTATACTTCTGGGAAACTCTGCAAACAATCTTTTATGTAACAGACTGAAATAAGGACTACATTGTGCAGACACTGCAACAACATGCCAATTACCATGGTGTAATCTCCAGTGAAACATACTTCCAATTTTCAAAGTAGAAAGACCTTCAATAATGGTAATTAAAGATGCTCTAATATTTAAAATCCTAAATACACCAGGGATGGAAAAAGAAATTAAACAATTTCCAGTGGCTTAGCATACAGCTGGTGTTGCAAAAATGTACTGGGACACTAGCAGAGAACAACACCACATAGCCTCATTTACAGGTGCCAAACCACAGCTGGGACTTTTTTTCTTAGCTCACTAGTTGGAACATGACAAAATCGTATCAGGGACCTTCCCAACAGTCTGCCAGCACAGACAGTTGGGTCCCAGCACCAAGGATGTCTCCTAGGCACATCTGAATTGAGTATATATTCAGCCCTTATTTGCAATTTACCCGTTTTGTCCTCAGTTATCTCGCTGTTACTGAAAATGTGCATTTTTAAACCTTTTCTTTGTCTAAGTTAGATAACTGAACTTATAGATATATTAAATATCATCCTCAATGGCACAATTAAGTTTTATTTAAATCAGTAAAGAAAAGCCAGTAGGGCAGATCACCAATCACTATTAGTATAAGCCTTCTCTTGTAATAGAATAAGCAGCCCCTAAATTGAGAAAAATTACAGCGGAAGTAAAATGTGATAATCGAGTTCATGTTGTAGTCTTCTTCAAGGCACTAATATTTCAATGGATTCAAAGGCAGAACATGCTAAAGTATGTTTAACTTCTCTTACATATTCATTTTCTTTCACAACAGGCAATTGAAAAACCACACAAAAAGAACAAACTACCCGTATTTTATCTGCTGACTGGTCACTTGGGAAAAAAAAAAAAAAATCTACTCACTTGCAATTTGTATTTCTACTGTATTAATGCCCAAAGCTTGGTACTAGTTTAGACTACAACCTGATTTTTATTCTTATCTTGATTTTTATCAGGACTTTCTACATAGAACTATAAAAGTATCTAGTACTCAGAGCTGACATCCAACACTACATAGATCAAATACAGAACACGTTCAAAGTAAGTTAACATTGTGTGAAACAAATTCGGAGGAGTTCTATTAGTAGCTTTGCTTACGCTCAGCTTTAAGCTTCTCTCTACCTCCTCCTCCCTCTTCTTCAACCTCACAACCTCAACCCCCCCAAATCATTTTTTCACTTACTCCCCATTCTTACTGATTACTCCTGCCTCTCCAAATCAGACTTAATCCGTATTGCCTTCCCCATCTTACCAACCCATGTCTCCCAACTCCATACACCCATAGTTCCTAATCTGTAAATGCAAATCTTCATAAACACCATCGAGCACACCAAAAAGCAAGGGACTGCTATTATGCATAACACGAAGGAAGTTTTTAATTGGCATAGGCACTGATGTACAGACAATTATGTTTCATCTTACATCATATAATTCTAGATAGGCAGAGGCATCACTTGCCACTGCTGCCAAAACCTATGAGGAACTGTAAATATAGTAATGCTGTAGCACATTCCTCATATCTAATCATGTGGGTTGTCACTTATATGGGCTATGTTATGAACAACTACGTCACATTTTCTTTTACCCTTCTATCCACATCATGTGGTTACAGTCTAGAGATACCTCTTTGGCATACATGTAAAGAAAAGAACTACTTGATCTAAGCTCAGATGATTTTAAAAGTTTACTGATACAAGCAGGTTGTATAGCATATGCTGTGGAATCCTCACCCATACCGCCACAGGTATCCAGCGGTAAGCTAAAATATCCAACTTGCACATTCAGAAATTGCAGAAGAGCTTGAAAGACAGGCAGCTACTCTATATAGAGAAATTGAGTTGATTTTAAGAACCTACAGAATAACAGGATAAAATTCATGGAATAAATTAAATTAAAAATTAATGGAAGAAAATTGTTATATTTGCATACATTGTTATATACATTAACAAGGTAACAATCGTTAACAATCATCCAAGACGTATGGGAACATCATTTCCACACACAAAACAAGGAACAAATAGGGGTATGAAGACAAACTCACTATACTGACGAAGAATAAAAAGCCAGACACCCCAAAGAGATTCACTTTCTTTAATTCATTGAATTAGATGTTTTCACACCAGCCCAAAATCTGGCACTATGGCAGTTAACATGAGCTAGGCCTACTTAGAGTATCAGCTACCTCAGTACTGTTAAAGTTAACAAACTCATTTTGGAAGACAAAATATGACCAACTTCTCGTCCCAAACAACCGAATGAACTTGGAATGGGGTTTTTTTGTGCTCAAAGAAATAAAGCCAAATGACACAACCTACTGATCATGAACAAATGCAAGTGCATCCCGAAGTGTCCTGATAGAGCAGACAGTCTCCTATGAACGGGGAAGTCATGTAATTTGTAAAATTGCATATAGCTGTGATTAAAATGTTCTGGTATCCGAATGAACTTCATTTTCCATATTGCCATTTGGCCTTATGGGAGGCGTAATTTGACAAAATCTAAGATCTAACATGTCATCCAGGATATTTAAAACTATGGGAGAAGGTTCATTTCCAAAAGCCCCGATTTAAGGCGCCTCAGAAATACTGTAACAATCCTGTAATGGGAAAAAAACGTGTATTTACAAAGATGATTCACATCTACCCAAATATAAAAATTCATATCCTGTATTTTAAACAGTAAATTTAAAATAAAATATTACAGTAAATATTTCAAATATAAGTATTTTCTAGCAGTAACTCATACAGATTTCTAATCAGATTTTTTTGGAAGGAATTACATCCATTTATCTTTTTTTTGCTTCATATGAAGGTCTTGTTTATTTCTACAGCAGTACCCACATTTTATGGTTACTAGCCTTTTTTCAGAGCTCTGCAGCATTTCATTATTGACTACTTCTCTTTCTATGAGGTTTTATTGTTCCATCTGGCATTTTAATTACAGACTTAGTATCAATTTTACATACTTGCTGAAGAGGAAAAAAACCTGACCTTAATACCGACTTCCCTGCAAATTTACATCATGACTCCATTAAAACAATTAATTTCGCAACAGAAATCCAGCATTAAGTACTTTTCCTTTGTAATACAGAAATATATCCGACTATATGTTGGACAGCATAAGAACAAGTAAATTAATGAAGGCTAACATTTAAAAACTCATCATTTTCAGTTTTACAGGAAATCACTTAAGAAAGACTAAAGCTGAGTTGCAATGAACACGTAAGAAACTTGGTCAAGATTTTAAAAAGTGACCAATTACACAAAACTGTGTTTGTCCCCAGAAACACCTAATGTTATCTGCCTATCCACCATCAATCCAGTACCAGGTATGTACCGGACAAACTGACTGGACCATGTAGCCTCTACCATGCACACCAAAGGATGAGCGAGTAACAAAAATCAGCAAGAAACCATCGTACCTCCCCCTTTTATGGCATTTCACTTAGAGATTACAAGCCTACTGATAGGTTTACAGACTTGATACTTGTGCTTATATATTTTCATATATATATATGAAAAATGTTAGTGATTTGGTTTCAAAGGTCCATAGCTGAAAAATCTGTCATATAATGCACGTTACATAGAAAGACGTCACTGCAATTTGATCTGGACAGGTCAGAACTCCAGAAGAAAGGAGAAAACACAAAGAGAACATCAGCGAAGATATTTACTGTGAACTAGCACAAAGCTGCTGAAAATCCTTATTGAATTCATCAGGTAACCATACAAGAGTTTTCCCACAGCATTAATAAACATACCCATATACCTAACTTAAAAAAAAAAAAGCACTATTCAACATGCCTTGCTATGGGTAAAGAAAGTACAACTTGGTAAAATCCAACCATTTATTTATAATGCTTTATGTAGAAAGCGATATTTGATACATCATGTCATGTTGCTTGAAGTTTCATGTACTGTTACATTATCCAGTATGATTTGACAGGTGTAATTTGACAAAATGTAAGATGTAACTTGTCACACAGGAAATTTAAAACCATGGGAGAAGGTTTATTTTCAAAAAAACCCAGTGTTTTTCCCCCTCCAGAAGTGTCTTCAATCAGTAATTTTAAAATATGACATAAAAATAACCTCATAGTTGTGTAATTTTCATACCTACTCATGACATGAAAATTACAACTCTGAAAATATCAGATAAATAAATCAGGAAATTTTATTTTAGCATGTTCTCTGCCTCTAGTTTACTAGTTACGTCTTGTCTCCAAAAAAAGTGCACTGCTCTTCAGCAAGTCAAGTGATTTCTACTCAACTTTTAACTTTTATTCCTCCATGGGCAAGTCTAAATTCAGAGACTTGAATAATTAATTTCCTGTCCACAGCCGCTTCAAGATTTACACACAGTATCTACTGCCACAAACTAAAGAATGTCCCCCCAGTAAAATACTACAACTGTTCCTGTATATCAGGTAATTTATGACTGAGACTGCTGTTTTGATCTGATCAGTAGGAAAAAAGCAAACAATGACATGAAATCAAAAAGCATTAGGTTTGCTGAATTTTTTACACTGACTAAGCTGATTTATCAATTCAAGGACAGAAGGGGAAAAGGAGACAAGGACTTCAACAGTCCTTAAATGTAAATTACTGACACAATTGAGATACTTATGCCAACATAATGTTGAATTCAACAGGACCCTCTGGAGTTCTAAATCCTCTGTACAATGATTCTAATGGGCAGTATGTGGTTTCTTTCAGGCTAACTGACAAAGTAAAAATGAAAAATATGCAAGTAGGGATATATTCACCTCACTGAGCTATTCAGAAAATAAAAATTAACTATTATTTGCTTGTTTGTCCTGTTCACAGATTATCGATTTTAAAAACTGGAACAAATGCATGATCTATATTTCTTTCCATTACCACAAATCCTATTGAAGATCACATGGAATGAGACTAACACTGAGAAATATTTTTTTTTCCTTTAACAATAACTATTTTAAATTTAAGCAAACTGCAGAAACAGTTTCCTATTTCATGCTATGTCAGTCATTTAATGGTACATTTTATGATTAAAATACATGCTGCAAAATGAAGAGGCTTCCCAATGAGTGTTATGGCTCCTTCCAGTCATCCTATCCCATATCATCATATATTCACAGAAAACTTAATTTTTTATTAAGAAAGTCACTTCTTATATGAAAATCCCAAATCAAATACCAGACAGAGGGTGGAATGCTAAAGCCAATCATCCCGATGATAGATACAGGAACACAGACCAGAGCAGCATATGCCTTAATTTAATGCAACAGAAATTTCTACCTGCATACAGACTGCACCATCAGCGCAGTCTAAATTCAGTTTCATTACAGCATCCTGATGAAGGGGCTGTATGCAGTTACACATGGGGCCTGATTGTTTAAGAGAACGAAGTCATGTTTGGTCCAGGCAGACTGCTGGGGTGCCTCACTGGAGTTCACATTCCTTCGTGGTTAGCAGTTTGTGCTTTGTAACATGGAATCTTCACTTGGACTTCATCTCTTACAATGCTTTGTTCTCAGAGTCCCTAGGTAAGCTCTCTTCCCTGAGACAACAGCCATAGTCCCATGCAAGGAAGCCAACTTCAAAAGAAAAGGTAGTAGGGGGAGGGTTTGAGACTTCGTGTAGCAGTATTTCTGAATCAAACCATCTTTCTCCTGAATTAATCACATCAAGTTTGAGGGCTTCTTATTCACAACCTAAGCTATCACTCCCAGTAGAAAATTTTGTATTATTTTGTTTCAGAACTAGGCTATTTCACATAGAAAAAGTTGTTATCTTCCACATATAAATAATGACACTTTGTACTCAGTTTTGGAAAGAAAAGAGGTAAATTAACGTAATATTGCCCCTTTTAAACTGCATTGTAAGTTCTTTTAGTGATAAATAGTACAAATAATATGACAATTTCCTAATGAAAACAACTTCCATGCATCTATCATGTTCTGTTTACCAAGAGCTATAAGCGCAGATGCTCTAACAGCTGTTTGGTAGCACTAGTGTAACACAGCATTTCTTTAAAATAGAGCCTACATAAAGTTTTAAAGTAAAGATACATACCTGAGCGTCACAGAGACATGAGGATTTTCTAATTTGTGTTTAGCAGTGATCCTGGGAAGCACGTACATGAACAGTGACTCAACAGCCTAACTTCAGCTGTATTTTTCTTGTTCCCTTAAGTATAACATAGAGTCATTAGAAATAATTTTTTAAAGAATTTCTTTGGGTAGATAGGTAAAAAAACCCAACATTTTATGCTTCTGATAATATAGCCTAACATGAAAGGAAGGCCTAATCTCAGACACCTAAGGTAACAAAAATAAGTACTTCCCTCTGCAATCTCACTCTCAAGTATATAAGACATGATACATCTAGAACACAAAGGCTTCGAAGAATTACATGAGGAAGGAAAATAATGGGGGGAAAAATTGAGGATCAGTCTAAAATTACACTACAGAAGTCAAATTGCAGTACATGACAAAAACTATGCTAATACATTCTCAGCAAATGAACTCATACGACCAACAGGTACACTCTCAGATTTTATCAAAATTAAGTGACTCACTGTCTCCATCATAGTTGGGTTCGTCATAACATGAAAACTGTTATACAGTCAACTTATCTGCACAGGTTAACAACAGCACTTCCTGAACTGCATCAACATGGATCATTCTGGTTATTACTGTTACTGAACATATAAATATTTTGAGAAATCTTTAACCCTAAAAAGCATATGAGGAGTCATACTAAATGCTTGGGGATAGTCAAAATATTTTCCTCTCTTTAATGTTTCTCAATGCATTACATACTTTAGTGAGTTAAACTTTACTAACTCTTGCTATACAACACTTGTGATCACCCTAATCAAAGAGCTGATCTCTTAGAAGTTCAAAATGAGCAACACTTGGCCTGTGTTAGAACACTTATGGCTGTTACTGTTTCTTTAAAAGGACCTAAAAAAAAATCTCCAAATTCAACTTTTTCTTTTTGAAGTTACTGAGTATATTATCCATTTCAGAGCTGCCAGAATAGCATACCAATTTTTATTTCTTTATTTATTTAAATGTTAGCAGAAATGAGATACAGTCATATCTCTAAGGAGAGTTAGAGTATGGAAGCAGGCTACTAATTCACCTAGATTTTTTTTTTTAACTATTCATAACAATTTATCATCTGTTTTGCTTAGTCCACACCTATCCAAGTACAATCATAAATATAAAACTGAAAAACAGAATTTTCTGATATAGTACAGGTGGAAACTAATTTGACCAGTGGCCTAACAACAGCATTTTAAATCAGTGTCTCAAGTGGTTAATTTAGATGCAACTAGATGCTTCATGTACAGTATGTTAATTAAATAATCACTTGTAAGTGAAGTTGCTTTGCGTATGTTACTCAGGCTCCCATTTAAGTAAGAGACTAATTACTTGACTGATTCTCATACTTAGTTCTTTGAGTACAAGCAGCTACCTAAAATCATTACCTGACCATCTAGTAATGGGGCAGGGGGTGGTGAACAGAAGTCATAAACCTTCAGCATCGTAGTCCTTCATTCTATAGTCTTTTAGTAGTGGAAAGGCATTCTAAGTTATATATATTATTAGTAAATAAAGCCAAACTGTAAAGTAGTTATGATCACAACCTTGAAATGGAGACTAGAACACTAAACCACCTGGGGAGCACTGCCTTCTTTAAAAGCAATTCTGCCAGAATACTTACCTGCACTAGTAGCATTACTATTAAGGGCACATTAAGTCAGAACCTTCATTTCACCTTTCTAAGGATGCCAACTGCGAGCTCCTTTTTTAATAATCTTCCTTCTACAGTGGAATGTTTCCTTTTCCCCAGCTGCTTGATAAAACTAAAAAAAAAAGAAAAAGCAGCCAATTTTTGAAGTGCAGTGCTATAAGACAGGGTTCCCTGGTGATACTGAGCAAAACTATCACTTACTTACCAAGAAAGACATCATCCCACCCTACCTACTTCCTACAGACATTACAGGCCAAAAAGACATTTACAGTGACAAGTTCTGTCCTGAAATTGTTTTATGGGTAAAACTTTTGACACACGCATACAAACACCACTGATTTAGCAAAAGCACAAAAAAGTTTATTATAATAAACAATACAAAGGCTATCTTAAGTGCATCATGTATTTCTACAAATAGTTCATTAAAGCTATTTCATTTTTTAAATTAGACTATCACATAACTTATAGCCTACAATGTCTCTCACATTATGCTGAATTGCTCCATGTAGACATTCTTAGAACTACCTTCTGAATACAAAAACAGCAGTCATACGGCAAGCAGTAAGAACACTGCATTTCTGGACTTTAGAGAGACTAAAAACGTATACCACCTGCTTTAAGTTACAAAATCTTTTGTTGCTACAACTTGCGACACTTCTCCAGACATCATCAATTAAAAACAAATAAAAAACACGCAAAAAATCCACCTTGATCTCTCTAGTGAAAAGACTCCTCTAATCTTAGCAACTTATTTTGATTTTGACATATTGCTGGCCACTGTTTAAGTTTTTCAAGTTATCTGGGCACATAGCTAGACTTGAGACTAATTCTGAATTTTTCTCTCAATAATTTGTACCAATTGTCAATGATTGTCTAGAGCCACCTCTCTCCCCTTCTATCCATTCTAGAAAAAAACCTATGTAAATAAATTTTTATGTAGAAAATGTCCTAAGAATTATACTAGAACACAGTAATCTTTAAGTGCAGTATAATGCTGCCATCTCTGCAGTAAGAAATCATAACTAATATCCCTCACAGAAAACAGAGTAATAAAAAAGACAATGAAGATAATGAGACTTGTAGCTATTTCTAGTAGTGTATAAGAAGGTGGGGAGAAGAGCAATTCATCCAGATCTTCCTATCCAGTGGTCTACAGCGCTCTCCGAGAGCACAGTAGTCTGCTCAGATTCAAATCCTTTGTGGGTTTCTTAAGTTTATTTAAGAAACTATCCTGGTATCCAAACTACTGTCAGCTTTTGTTTTGTTGCGTTTTTTTTAAACACATATTTAGCATCTCAATTTGAAGACTGTGCATTAGAAGTCTGGGAATAATGGCTGATGTTATTTCTGTAAAGATGGGGCAATACATACTAATTAAGAAGTCACATAATGATAGGTACATGTTACCACGACAGAAAACCCTCAAGTCTTTAGGAAACAATGTAAAACTCATTTCTAAGCAGTCAAGAGCAAATATGAGAAGGACATTAAAATGGAAGAGGAACTCGGACTGCTCCCTACATAGAAACCATTCAGTAACATTGCACGCTGTGTTTATCGAAGCTCATAATCTATGGTGGGGTTTTTTTTCTGAATATTCATAGAACTTTTGCTGCTGTTGCTCGTTTTCTGAGTGGGTTTCACCAGCCTCATTCCAGAGGCCAATGTATTTACTTACAATTTATCCACCAGAGGGCACCACAGGATTTCAATCAGATAGAGAAGGCAGGAGAGGAGAGCTAAACACTACTATTTAAAAAAAAAAAAAACCAAACAAAAACAAACAAAAAAAACCATGCAAGGTTTCAGCAGGTGCTTTTATTTATTTAGGAATTTGTCTTGGCACCACACCGACCCACTGAGTTCCTTTCTGTAGTATAATTTACTTTGGAGACACAGCAGAAAGCTCTCAAAATTAAATGACCCAGTAAAATAAATCTTGTACATTCAGAAGTCAAGAGCACATCAAGACCACAGGGGTGATTTCACCTGTGCCTTTTCTTGAATCATCCTCACCTCTTTCGAAGTTCAACTATTATGCTCAGGTTGGAACCAGGAGCAGCCCATCAATTCGTAACAGCTCATTACCAGCATTTAGTAATCTTACCTTCAAGCAATTTTTAACTAAAAATAAAAAAGCCAACAACCTTGTTAAGAGAAGGCAGAAATACATTAGAACATGTACAGCTTACACATATGTTCGCACTGCTTTCATTTTCTCTTACACACCAAACAAATAAGGTGAACCTTTAGGATTCATTTGGTTTGCATTACTTCCCAAGTTCCAGAGTTGCAAGGACCCAGCTAGGCTTCTCCTGTCCATTTCCTTTGTTTATCCTCATTCTTCCCCAAATAAGCACAGCCTCAGTGAACCTATGTCTAATGCCTATATTGTTCAGTGACTCTTGCTTGGCCCATTTTCCAAGTCTTGCTTCAATTTGAATGTTCCTTCCCAAACTGAACAAGAACGTTTATACTGATGACCTGTTGATTACTGTTTAACTGTGTGGTACTTCATCTTTTAGTAGCTCTCAGAGATCTCCAGGACTGAACTGAAACACAGTTCCTCCTGAATTCCAATATACCACGTCTTCTATGCAAAAAGTACTTGAAAATACAGAGAAGTATTCATTATTGAATACCATCATACATGGCTTCAAAGTAAAGCCACTGGAATAAAAATTAAATATTAATCCCTTTTTATTAGCCATTTGTTCCATCTCAGCTATTGCCCAATGACTGAAGATCTTATTTTCTGAATCCAAAACTGTAAAAAAATATTATAATTACTGGAGTTAGGCAGCAACCCAAGACAAGGCCTGAAGGCTGCTGAAGGAGGCAAATGAGGGCAGCTGCTTGCACAAAGGGGACCAGCAGGAGCCTGCAGAAAATGGCAGAAGCACAAGCTGGTTGCACTTTCTTTTAAGAAACAAGGAAGAAAACACCAAAAGCATTCCAAAACGTATGTATGAGTCCTCTGACTGCCTCTGACCCACCTGTCAATATTTCAATAAAAATATTGTACCTTATGCATAAGCATTTTTGCCAATGTTTAGTGTTAGAAGCACAGGACTTCATAATGAGCAAATATGAGACTCTGAACCATTTCAATACCTTCCATCTGGAAGTTTAAAAAAGTGTTCACTCTACAAGTTCCAGACAAAGCTTTTAAACTCAAAGCACATCAGTGCATACATGTGTTGCCAATCCAGAAGCCAAAAATGATGCAACACACTAAAGCTACTGCCAAAATTATCTGGATATTCTCTGAACTGTTGTTCTTGCAGGTCTTCTCTTCATCTAGATTTTCCAGGTAGACATCTCTAATTATAAATTTGAAAAGTGGGGTTTTTTTTAATGTCCTAATACAAATATGCTTCCAGATTATACTATGACACTATGACATCATCAAAAAATTAGATGATTGAAAGGGTTTATTTGTGACTTGGTTTGCTAAAGAGAGAAAGATCTTTCAGAACTGAAAAACACAATTAAATTCTCTTAATTAACAGCAATAGCTGCTAACTCTCAAAATACAAATTCAAGTTTTGATTTTGGCTTTTTATTTGGGAAATGGATTAAGCTCAAGCAAATTTATCTAACAAAAATTCTTAAGTTTCTCTCAAATTTGAAGAAAAATTTGGGGGTTTTGTATTGCACTGGAGTGATTTACTCCCAAGTTCACCCTCTTCATAATCTGCCATTTTAAATCAGCTCTAACGCTCATACAGGTCAATACATCTGGAGCACAGCTGTTAAATTTCATATTTGTAAGCTCTCCAGCAGAAGATGGTATCTCTTAAGAGGTACCTGTAACAGTTGTACCAGCAGATTGTGAAACATTATCTTTCATCTCTCTTCCCTGTGAGTTTTAATGTTGATATTCAGATCTACTAATCTAACCAAAACGTTCTTGCTAGCTCTTGTCCAGTTTTTTGGCAGTAGGTGATGGTTCCGGCTGCTACAAAATGGTCACAGGTGGTACAATAAATGCTGGGAGATTATATTCATGTAACACCTGCAAGTTATCTTTCTGTTACCTCTATCATACATCCTTCATCCCTTGCATACCTCCTCTACACTTGAAGTTCACCACTACAATTATTGTTCTTTAACGGGCAACAGAAACAGTCTTTCAACTGATGACCCCCACTGAAACAGTACAGAGCAGCAGTGTTTTCCAACTTCAGTCTGGTTGATGAACTGCAGCAACCTGGTACTGCATGAGCACAAACCACAGCACTGACTGTAGCCAGGTTTTGTTGGCTTCTCTCTCCCACCCCCAGGGGTGGAGGTGGGCCTATTTTTACTTTGGTGTGCCTTTTTTTTTTTTTTTTAAAAACTAGTATATTCTTACAAATGAGTGGCCCATGGCAGGTGCCTGACAACATGAGTCTTCAGTGAGTTACAGCACATGTACTGTATGAAGACATGTACACATACACACAAACGTGCGAAAAATTGAAATGGCAAAGACTGTTAGAAAGAAAAGTGTGAAAACCTGAAAGGACAAAGGCTGCATTAACAGCTTGTCTCAGTCACAAACTGGGATAACTGCTAGCAGTTGTAGAGTTAGAAAGAGATAACAGGATGAAAGGACTGACTTCAGACAGCCCCATTTTTTTGCTTTGTTCACAGGTAGTTTATCAGCAGTGCACAGTTGTTGACACAGTAAAATGTTTACAGATAGCCAGATGTAGTTTGGATAGATTCAACACATCATCGGGAGATGACTCCCAGCAAATAATCAAAATGCTATTTAAAAACAAAACAAAACAAACAAAACCCAAAATACCTAGGAATTGAGAAGTATCAACTTTCAAGATCAGCATTCTGAAAAGAAAAATGAGAAATTAATTTAAAAAAAATAAAAAATTCAAAGAATATTTGCAATAAAGCTGTCTAAAAGAGAAAGGACAACAGTAAATGGTGTGCAAGAAGCACTTTTTTTGTTGTTTTTACGTTAAGAGAGACAACATCGAGACTGCATATCAGCACTTCCCAACTCTTGGTCAAGATGTTCTCAGAAGACATTACTACGTCACTGGTGTTCACCAGTGACGTCTCTCACTGAAGTACAAAACTGACAACAGAACAACTGACAAGAGAACTGCCCACAGAGAAAGATTTGCTCTGCAGTCTTCTCTTAGTGCCAAAGGGTGAGGGGTTCACTGTCCTCAACCTGTAATCCTGAAGAATAACACAAGTTTCGGGAGCTTGCCAAGGGTTTACCAAACATTTTATGCCTTGTTTTCAAGCTCCAAAAGCTGGCACAGGTTTGCAGGTCCATAGCACACCTACAAGCCTCACACCAGGAAATGTATATTATTTTGTTATACAGACTTACGTCTGAGAAGAGTATCCTAGAAATGCCTCCCCACACTCTTCTACCATTGTTATACTCCCCACAGACTTCCACTATTGATTAACTTCAAGAGACAAGAGTGAAACTGGATGAACCTTCGATTTTACCCATTTCAGCTAATTCTGTTTTCAGTTCCTTGTCTGATCTTCTGATGCCCATAAAGGTGCAAACAATAACATTAAACAGTAACACCATAAACTCCAGTCGATAGGCTGATATATTTATTCTGTCAGTGGCAAGCAGAGGGCAGTCCTAGCCCCTCTGCTGATGAGCTACATGATGCCTTAGACCTGAAGGCTTCCATTCTCCACATATATAATTTAAAATAATAATCTGAAACAGGTAATTTATGTTCCAGAGCTTACTTCTCAAGCCTTAAAACAGAAAATTTAAAACTTTTGTGTTTATTAAGCATTATTAAGTTTAAATATTTTTTTCTCCTTACTTCTGTTCCTTATGCCATCCAGTAATACCTGTGCAAAGGAAGGAAGACGCACAAGTTTTCCCCACGTGAAGAGAGAAAGTGCATAAAGGAAAGAAGATTCCATGAGCTTTCCACTCAAGGACCATTGCTCTATTCATTGCAGTAATTTTCAACATAGCCTATTTCTATTTTTAACTGCAGGCTTCAGGATTTTAAACACTAGATCTTTCAAAAGTGAAGGTTTCCAGTTATTTCTCAGAACTGAAAGTCCTCTGCAAAGCAACTCAAATAATCCAGATCATGGCAGAAAAATCTGTGATCAGCTCAAGATAACCTTGAAACATCTTATCTTGCCACCAGAACAGAAGGAAAAGAAAGGCAAAAAAACAAGAAGAGCAGCTAGCTTAGTTCTTATGTTAAAGGAAAGAAAGAAAAAAAAAAGTAAGCGTAAGATCTTTAGCTGAAAAAAACTTTTCTTTGTGTCAATGATTATACTGACAGCCCACTTCTTTGTTTATGAACCCATTCAACTCTGAATATCATGATGCTAATACTGGCTTTGCTATTACTCCACCGTGTAACTTCAGCAATACATTTAATTCTTTGGTGACCAAAACTTATCCCATGCTGTGTATAGCTTATAGTAACAAACTAATTTCAGCAGTAAGGTGAGAATACAGACTGTTCACTTAAAATAGTATCGCAGAAAGGGAGAGGAGAAGAGACATAGTTTCTTAATTCAAAGCCATATATACATCTACAACACACATATACAAGCAGCATAACATAGTGAATAGACTGCAGCCTGTCAATTCTTACCACAACGCAGAAAACCCACAAAGGTCTGTAGATTAAATCCTCTCATTAATTTAACAATTACTAAAACACACTAAGTAGCATTACCATATTTGTTAGGCTCTCCAGTATCTTATGTGTGTGGTTTTGTCCTTAAAATATTTTCACATTCATGTTGGACATGTAAATTTTTTTTTCAACAAATTAAGAGCACTGTAGTTTAAGCTAGTAGACTCTGATCAAGTATTTAAAAAAATAAACACAAAAAAACCCCAACAACGCTAGTATTCTGAAAAGGGGATACATTGTTGTAAATATTCTATCATCTAAATGTAAACATGAAAACAATTACTGGATAAACACAGATATAGTTTACCAGTTCCAGGTGAAGAAGCACTGGACAACAGTAACAAAAAGAGATGCTGACACTACTTCTGTGTACCACCTGGTATGCTGTAAAAGCATGGCAAGTAAAAAAAAAACCAACAACCAAACAAAAAAAAAAAAAAAAACAAAAAAAAAAACCAAAAAGTGTGGAAAAGATTGCTGGGAAAACAGCTATGGGTCAGAAACATGCCAGATTCACTTCTGCAGTTCTCATACATGAGAAGATAGGAAGTTCAAATGAAAGACGCAATTCTCATGGGTACTGCATATGGAATATGTGCATCAATATGGCATCTTCTAGGAACACCAGACAGCCTTTATTAACTGTTGGCATAAAGTCAGGAATATATCTCTTCCATAAATAACTATGCAAGACTGATTAATCTGCTGCCCTGCAATAGCTCACCAGTATAACACCAGGGGAATAAAAAAAGTTATCATTTTTGTGTTTTCTATGTTTCTAATAGACCTTTCAATGTTTAAAACAGCATGATCACATAATTTAAGACAGAAACCAGTTATCCTGCCCACACTATTTATTACATACACAGGTGCTCCTATTTATTACCTCTCAAAACATTTGCAGAGAAACATCTTACAGCCACCAAAGACACTGATTTCTGTAAGACTTGGATCATAGTTGTAATGGGTTTACGTGGCAAGGTTTTGGTAGTGGGGGGGCCACAGGGGTGGCTTCTTTAAAAGTTGCTAGAAG
>JAVKLA010000039.1:18151822-18200290 GCA_034782735.1 Sagittarius serpentarius | reverse complement strand
GCCCCTCCAGCCTTCTTGCTGGCTGGGCAGGAGAAGCTGAAAAGTCCTTGACTTGGTCTAAACGCGACTGAGCAACAGCCGAAACCAGCAGGGTGTTCCCAACATTCTTCTCATACTGAACTGAAAAACACAGCACTGTACCAGCTACTAGGAAGACAATTAACTCTATCCCAGCTGAAACCAGGACAACATTAAACAGGAAGCCAAACACAAGCTTGCTCTTCTCCCTTCAAGATCACCTGCTGAGTAAGCAGTTCACCACTGTGTTTTGTGGCTTCCATCCCAGCCGTGACAATCTCACTCTCTGAATGCCAAGAAGGCCATGTGCTTCTCCCTGCTTTACCGCACTCTGAGTGGGAAGTGGAAAACAGGCAGAAAAATATATTAAAATAAAAAAAAAGTCAGGAAACAGGAAAAGAATAGCGCTCCCAAACACATACCTTTCGAAGATAGATACTAAACACTACATGAGTGAACATAAAGCAATCCTTTTGCTAGAAAATCAGCATCAGAGCACTGAGTCTTGACATGACAATAACTGGAAAGTATCAGTTCCTCCTTCTCTCACCAATTTAGTGACAATTTAGTCACTGTAAGTACACCAAGGTTGTTTTGATTTCCCTTATCTCTCCACAGACTGGAAAGACAAAATAAACCCTCTTTTTCTTAGTGAATTAAAAAAACCCTTTGTAAATCACGCAGAAGATAGATTAAAATTATATTATTCCTTGCAGAAGTAGAAATACAGCCAAAAAAAAAATAAAATAAAATTCTGGAAAATTTATTTACAAAGTAGAGTAGTAAACCAATGTTGGGTTTATTCTGAGTGGTTTGGGTTTTTTATTGCATTTGATAGACTGAATCTAACTGGATCTGGCATCATACAGAACAGTTACAAATACTACTACTAGGAATCTTGTCCATATTTCACATACTATTAAGTGTTGAAAGATATGCTTTTCCCCATCAACTTGGAAAAAAGGATGTACAGGTTTTTAAAAGACTTTCTCAGACTTCAATGACTGAAGTGTCTTAATCTGTGTTGTACAGACATGGAAATGCCAATTTCCTAGAGAACACATTAGGGGAGATGGCATAAAATTGGAGAAGAAGAAAACCAGAAAAATAACAGATTCTTCAACAGCTAGTTTTTGAACATTTGAAACAGATACATAAACTAGGAGAAGAGGCAATGGTTACAAACCCAAACATACGAAATTCCATCTGAACAGAAGAAAACATCTTTTATTGGAAGTGTCCTTGAACACTGGAATAGCCCAAAGAGCTTGTGGAGTCTCCATCTTTGGAGATACTCAAAGCACTAGACATGGTCCCAGGCAACCTACTCTAGCTGACCCTATTGTCGTTGAGGTTGGGCTACACAATATCCAGAGGTCCCTTGACCATAAATTCTGTATTATCAGACACCAATAAACACTTGGTAAATACTAAGTGTAACAACAATCAAAGAACCTTCTTTTAAAGTACAGACATAAAACAAACTATGTGCCCATAATGCCTTTTCAGCTGGAACGCTATGTATGACAAAAGAATAGGTTATTACTCAATCCTTTCTCAGTGCTATAACAGAAATAGGCGATTCTTGGAGATAGATTGAAAAGTCATCTGCTAGAGCCAGATGAATTTTAATTTGTCCAAACTACAGTCCCTCAATTTGTATTATGCTAAGAACTCCTTGGGGTATACCCTAACTAAAAGACCAAGCAATTCAGCAGTTTCCAGATGTTTGTTTTGTTGGGGTATTTTTAGCGTACCCCTTGAGGCAAATTAAACATGTTTGTGCTTGAACATTAAGAAAGGAAAAAAAAAAAAAAGAGCAATGAATTGAGCAAAGTCCTACACTCATAAGCATTTCTACAAGGAGTCTGCAAAGATGAGTCACAAGCATATTCCTTACACACACTTGCACCAGCACCACTCCTGTGAGCGTCAGCATGGGGTACCTCAGCTTGGCATTGGATCCATCCCCCAGCCCAGCTCTGCTGCCCAAAGGCAGCCCCTGAGCCCTGGAATTCCAGGACAGCTACAAGACAATGCTGCGGCTGTTCCATACCTCATCTCCACAGGAAACTTCACTTGCTCACAAGGAATTGATCTGTCTCTGGCATTCCTGCTTCCAGCCAGTTTAACCCCTTCTGCAGTTGGGCCTTCTTGCCCTCCATGCCAGATCATTCCTTGTCACAAATTACCACTGCTGAGCAGTTACAAATTGAATTTCCCCTTCAATTTGTACCAGGACCCGTGAAACCACAGCACACTTAAAAGTGACTGTAGCCATTGGACAGTTTTTACCCAGATAACAGTACTTGCCCTGAAATTCACCTGCCAATGTTTTCTCTTAAAAATCTACCCATTTTCTCACATCATTATCTACAGAGTATGATATTATCAAATACTAATTGACTATACTAACAAAATATGGAAACATTAATTGCCAGTTTGGAGGGAAAAAGGTCAAAAATGGTTAGAGCTACAAGCAAAATACAGTATTCCACCTACAGCACACTCTTAGCAGAGAAACTCTCAGAAATCTTGCATTTCTCCAAGTACACGATTCAAGCCCTCAAGCACTTCAGCCTGCTCAGCAATGATAAAGCTTTGAGCTTTCACTGTCACCTTAAAAACAATTATCTCTCACAAAAATTCCATTCCATGTAAAGCCATAGATATTACTGATCCCATAGTATGAAAAGGCCTCTTAACTTCTCTTTACACAATTGCAGCAACTACAATACTACACTAAGAGCCAGAAGCAACATCTGCTAAGTTGCAATCCTTCTCAACATTTTCAATGCTGTAATGATTTTATTTGGTTATATTTTCTATCAAAGGTTCAGCCTCTGTCACTCCAAAGTACAAAAGAGCAGTTGTTGCTTTTAGTAAGAACTGCCTAACAACCTTCAAGAGTGCTAGCTGGGACGAGAAAGAAAAACCAGGAACAACTAAGCCTCAAGTGAAGAAATTTAAAATTAATATATATTAAGTGTAGAAGACAACCCCTGTCTGAAGCAATACAATGAAAATTATGGAAAAACTTGAGGAAATTACCAATAAACTATCTACCTACAATCAGCTATCCAAGTCTGAAACAGAACAAGAACACAGGTTTTCCAATATGAAGTTCATAGTTCTGTTAATCAGACCAAAGAAATCTAACTGTAAAATCTTTGGACATGCAAACAAACGTAAAAGAAGTGTCACTTACTTGCTCTTTATTCTACCTCTACCAGCAGACATGAAGTTTCTACACACACACATACACACACACAGTTTCTTCCATATACTAGATTTCAGCCATTAGAATTAACAGACTATATTGAATAGATGTGCATTTTTTCAACAGTTAATAATATTAACCACATTAACATGAAAGTGCAATTTACTGCAAGGTAGCATTTCTGGCCAAAGCCCCTTTTGCTGATAAGATTGGGAGATATATACCATGTAAGAGTAAACCAATGATTACAATTCAGATAGTGCTTTAACTCATTCAGTAGCACTATGCTGTAAATCCTCAAAACCATTAAATGCAAAAGAATTAGGAAAATTAGCACTTGGACTTGCCAACTGTCAGTTTCTCCAAGTTTTTGTAGTGTTGTATCAGAAAGAAAGCTGGACAAACATTCATGAATTGTACTGAAAAATAACATTTTGGATACCAGGAATGAGTGAGCGTTCATTAGGAAGATCTTTGGGTACCAAACCAAAACACTGTCTGTTTTCATATTTGTATTCCATCACCTCCAAAACTAAGTACTGAGAGAACTGACCCTTCTGATGATGCATGAGCTATGCTAGACTGGATGAAAAAAAGCGAACACAGACACACACAGACACACACACACATTTATGCAACAAAAGATGCACTTCCTGCAACATCCAAATAATTCTGAAAAGCGGTGATCGAATCAAGCAGATTTTTTAAATCACTACAATACCGGGGGGGGGGGCGGAGAAAAAAGTTTAAACTCGCTCTCAATTCTTTTAAAACTCCACTCCCTTGAAACTTACTAGTTCTGAAGGAAAAATAAATAAATAAATCATTGATGAAACTTTGGCTTCTGCAAAAGTCATTAAAATTAATAAGAATATTTGATATTTATTTGCAAGAAAAAAATAGGAAGTATCTTTTTTATGAGTGAAAAATATCATCAGTCTCCCAGGAACACAGTTAAGAAATAAGCTATCAGGTATGATAAGCCTCTGAATCAAATTCCAACTTCAAATCCTCACTAAATTTTCCCCAGCTCTTGTTATGAGTTACCTATTTACACTGCATAAAAGAAGTTGTTTTTTGGCACAGTAAACTATTTATCCTGTTCCTTGCCACACACTGCAGCATGTAGCTTTCCAATATAAAACATACAGGTCTGGCAAAGCAAACAACTGATTTTTAGTTCTGTCTGACCAGTTGACATTTCAGTCGGCAGGTCCCCCTGATCCTGCCATCCTGCTATACTCAGCCTTCTGTCTAAAATTAGCTCTTTATTATATGTAAATATACTGGACATTTCCATAGCACCCACTTCACAAATATAGCTTGCTTAATACAAATCAGAAACAACATATATTCAATACTTTTACATTTACAGTCCAAGTTCAAGACTTGGTCTGTTCCCAACATGCATTTTCATAGAAAAATATACCAGCAGTTCTTGGAAGTTCAAAAGGCAACAGTCAACTTCTGTTTTATCACCCACCAGGTTCACATTCAAAGATGACTTATAAAAGTATATTGTATTACTACAGGCAAGCTTTTCTCCTTTGGTCTTGTAGAGCCAAGAAGACACTGAATTTGCAAAAGGAGCAGACCAGAGGTGCTACATTTCCAGCTGTGAAGAGTCAGTTAACTTTAAAACATCCTGCAAGTGATCTTCTCCACACTTCACCACCAAATAGTATGTGGCATTACTGTGGGCTGGGGAGTACTTACTCTACGCAGCTCTTACGAACTGCATTTTAGGAGTCGCATTTTAAGAGATGAGGAATATATTTCCCTGAAACTCTCAAGGACTTTGAAGGACTTTGTTGTTTAACAGCATTGCCTTTTCCAAAGCAGCTGTATGCTAAGTAAGCACCATGCAGCAAAAACAAGGCATTATAAATATTGCTTTAATGGTTATCTACAAAGTCCTCAAAATCCTGCAGTCAGAACTGAAGCTGAAGACAACTGAATTCTAGAAAGTACGTTAAAAAGAGGAATTCTGCCTTCAAGTTTCAGGCACAGAAGCTGCTGTCCAAGTAAAAGGAACCATCACCTCAGCTTCTTGCAGAAAGAATGGTGCAGACCAGCTTGAAGGTAAAAGGTCTGCTGCTCTCCCATACTTGTGTTCCAGGCATCTCCTGGAGAGTTACAGAACTGTAAAGCAACATCACTTGTTGATCCTTTGGAGAGCATCAGTATTCCTCAATTTGCCATTCCCTTCTTCACCCCATTTCTTGAAAACCGAACCTATGACTACATACTTACATGAACTTCTCCTTGCAAAAACCTTCACATTACAGGTATAATTTTACACTTATGCTACTATTTCCGTAACAGTCCGTAAGTTTCAAGACTACAGCATTATAAACACAGCCGCTTCTGCTGATTTGGAGCTTGCAAAGATCAGGCAGTCCTACATGCTGTTAAGGTGACTGCAAAATAAACAAACCCCACGAAATTCCAAGAGGAACCTTCCCGTCAATTTCAAAGCAATTCAGCACCCAAACTGAGATCAAGCTAAGAGAATAAACTGGAAGAATGTATGTTAGGAATTTAAAAACCTGTGCTCAGGTAACTCTTATTTCCTCAAAATTATAAGCCTTCCCTTGTGGAAAGTGTCTGTGCACGTGTGTGTGTAGGTACTCCAAACAGCTAAGCATATAAAAACCATTTATAAATCAAATTAATATTTTGTTTACTAAGTCTGTTTCTACACTTCTGTATTCAATTTAGAGTTTTACAGGTCAGCAGTGCAGCAGCTGCAACATTAAATAGACTAATTGAGTTAGAATAGTTGATGGTTTAGCACTATTTGATGAGTTTAATTGATATGTAATGTAGATAAGCACCAATAAACCAAATCAATAGAATCTGTGCAAATCGACATGTATTTCTTCCCAGAGCAATGAAATTCTGCATATAGTCATCTTTATTCATAGAATCTGGACGACAATATTACAAAAAAGTTTAAAAAATTATTGTGAAAGCAACGGTTAAGCAAATTTATGTACAGGAGACTAAACTCTTCACAGAAGTGTTTTCCTTCACCAAAACAAAAAAGCCCTAATCAATTAGGGGTAGTTCTCACTTGTTTTGAGAAAGTAAGCGCTACACTCCTAGATGTAAGACAGCTTGTACCTATTAGTCTAAGTAATTCAGCATTTTCCAAGTTAGCTGTGGAGACGCTCGCTACTGTAGATAGAGAAAACTCTACAATTTAAAATCATGGAAGGAAGGGCTACTGTCACATGGGAATGCCAAGTAAATACATTTTGGGTTTCCCTTTGTTTTCAGTTAAACAGATGGAAGGGCTGACTTCTTATTTCACATTTGTCAACGTGTAGGAAGTCTGTAACAACACTGAAATGGATGCTGAAGCAGTAAGCTTTATTAAGTCCTTACTAAGAAATATGGTAGTACAGTCTGCAATATTTAGCTCTTCTCTAGGTATAATAGTATCACATTTGTTGCAAAGCCTTATGGTTTGGGATATGCTTGTTTCCTTGTGCAGCTTATTCAAGCCAGCTGTTGAAATCAAAGCTATCATTACAAAATAAGAGGGTTACGGAAACCCATCTCTGTACCATCAGTTTCTCTTTCTAGCCACAATTGATTTATATCATGTTCAATTTAGAGACTGAGACCATGCTGTAATACAAATCTAGTTACTGTTGCTAGATGGGAAGTCTCCTTAATTTATTACCAACAACAAAAATTCTCTCGTAGATGTAAGATTATTCTTCTTTGAAGGTGCCTTGACGAGAAACAAATGTCCCTTCTTTCTTTATTCATTTTGATTAATTTGTATGCTAAAATTTACAGAGTTAGATTCACATTCTTAGCAGTATCAACAGTTTTAACAGGTGACTGAAACAGGAATCACACAGTGGAATCCATTTCAATTCCACTTGCATATTCTGAATTATCTTCTGGCATTCTGGTAGGACAAGGGGTAACAGCTTTAAACTGAAAGAGGGTAGATTTAGATTAGATGTAAGGAAGAAATTCTTTACTGTGAGGGTGGAGAGACTCTGGAGCAGGTTGCCCAGAGAAGCTGCAGATTCCCAATCTGTGGAAGTGTTCAAGGCCAGGTTGGATGGGGATTTGAGCAACCTGCTGTAGTGGAAGGTGTCCCCTCCCATGGCAGAGTGGGTGGGTGGGGTGGTGTTGGGGTGTGGAACTAGATGATCTTTAAGGTCCCTTCCAACCCAAACCATTCTATGATTCTATTTATGATTTTATTAGTGTTTTTACCCCATATTGTTTTATCTTATCGGAGGACAGGCACTGGCAAAGAAATACTCTGATATCTATCATCTATTTTACTTAGCAAAGTAAAAAAGACTCTCTCAAAATGTAGGCAGTAATTGTGGAACCCTGTATAATTGACAGTCAACAGTATTCCTTCCCCATCTGTACTTTAGTTATTCTACTAAGCTTATCAAAAACTTTAAAAACTAAACCATAAATGATTTAAAAAAACAAACAAAACCCCCCAAACGAACAACCAACCTGCTGCAAACTGTGGTTCATATTAATGACCTCTACGCTGTAGAAGCTGCAAATAAGGACAACTTCTCTTTCATAAACATCCTGCCACTGAAACAAAGCTCACTTTGCCTATACTCTTAACAGGCATTATGCTAGCTTTTAATAACATGTTATTCTTAACCTTTTCATTTTTATTTCATTAAATAAGCCTTTGCTGAAAGTTAGGAAAAGCTGGAACTCAAACTCTGCAATACTGTGAGTAGGCCTGTAAGTAAAATATAATGAAGTACGCTTCTGCCAGCTTACTGACTAAATTGGTCAGCTCTGGACCATCTCCGCCAGCTGTTAAGTATGCCTTTAGTAATTGTTTCTATGTCTGAATACAAGTTAAAGATAGGTGGAGTTTGTATCCAAATTACATCTTTATTTAAAACTGAAATTAAAGCCAAATTTACTTGGAAAACTCCTGATCATATTGTAGAACTGCATAGGCTATACAGCACACTAGAATACATCCTTAGAAAATACCCATACACTGCTCTGCATGAAGTACTATATAAATGCAAACCTGTTGCTCTCCCATTAAGTCACCTGGACATTAAAAAGAAAAATAAGCTTCCTGGAGCTGAATTGCTACAAAGGAAAATGTGCAATTCTGAGATTACAAACTGTAATTCACTTGTGAACTCCAAAATATATTATGCCAGAGTAGAGTTTAACTGGCAAATACACTGGGTAACTTTTTGTGGGTTTTTTGTTGGTTTGGTTTCCTGTAACCCCCCATCTCTGCAGCAAAAGGAGACATCTGGACCATTAAAATCTTCTCATGATAGTGCCTAAACTACACCATGCATCAGAAGCTCATGGAGTTTATGAAACTCAGAATCTTCTAATCTATTTTTGGTCAATTACAACTCTACAGCATTACATCTCTATTACAAACATGCAAAAGTATTCTGGAGCTTTAACAACAGCAGCCACAAGCTTGAAATTATTTCACTTCATATTGAACTAACTGGCTTATGCTGGCCACTTAACTTTGGTACAAAAGCTGGGTGCCCAACTTAGAGCCTGATTCTCTCTCTGTATTTAATGGGACACAGTCACAGGCTGAAATGCAAAGCTGTGAGTCTACGTGTTAAGATAGATTATGGTGCAAACACTACTCTACAGTCTGATCCAAATTCTATACACATACAAACACATATGCAGCTTTTGGACCAAAATTTTTGTCCTTTTATAGAAGGTAACATCAAAGTTTAAATGAAAATTTTAACGTGTTGGTCCAACAGGTTTTTAATTAAACTGCACGTGGTTCTCCACGTCTACCTGCACTATTGGTGGAAGAGGTGGAGACAGTAATGCTGTTTCATCATGCTTTTTGCACTGAGTATTTGATCCAAGGGTCCTCTGTTTAAACAAAACAAAAACAAACCCCACCACTACTACACACAGCCCTTTTTACTGCCAAAAGACCCTGCACAGCCCAGTCAACAGAATATAGAGACTGATTTTGGTTCTGCTGCTTATTTAAAAAGAACAAAAATCACAGAGGAAGAACTGTTCATAGCTAGCATTTCCCTTGTACTGGACAATTCCTCATCAGAGCCACACACACGTTAACATGCCCATACACCAAACTGCATGGAATACGCTCTCTGAGGGAGATCATTCCTCAGTCCTGTGAACTGTTACAGTTTCAGTGTTATTTATATAATCCAGTTTCACTGAAAAACACTGCTGGTCGTCTAATCCAAATCAGTTTTATCTAGAGTTAGCTTTGTAGACACTGCAGTGCATATGCAACTATTTTAGGTATAAAGCATAACACAATTGTGCATGGGAGCTTTAGCTTTGGAACCTACTCACATATCACAGCATTTATTTCAGCTTAGTAAATCATCGCAGGCAGGCAAGTTTAAGGCACCGAAAGACAGGAAGAGGTGTTGGGGGGTGGCAGGGGGCACACATCACTGGCATTCCCTGTATCATAACAGAGGATTCCAGTGATCTTTACAGAGATTAAGATAAGAGCTGGGTCAACTGGTATTACTAATTTATGAGACCAATTACATGCACTGCTTATCAACTGATACTACAGCTGCTAATAAAAGGGAATGAACTCTGGTATTTAAACAGGGATCTGCATGTTACATCTCTTGGGTTCTATACCTGATTCTGACCTTAACACATCTTGAAGCAACTCTAGGCTCCTCCCTGTACACTTAAAATAGCTGCAATTTTACTTGTTCAACCTGCTATCTGAAAACAAATTGAGAGAAGAGAGCAGTGGTCTTCAGGGAAGATCTCTGGGAGCCTCAACGAGCATGTGGTTCATACTTCACAATAGGATAGTGTTCTACAAAAATTTTGGGGAAAAAATTTGTAATGTAAATAAAAGCAAAATTGGAAAAAAATTAAATATACTGATGTGTTGGTTGGGGTTGGGTTTTTTGTCTTAATGAGTTCTCAAAGTTGGAAGTAGGAGTGTTTGTTCCACATAGTTATCTTCCAGCACTCTTCATTAACTTGATCTTGACTAATGATTATCAAAAGGAAAATCTGCAAGGGACAGCAAATTCTGCTATGAAACGCTACCATTTCTTTCACAGGTAGCCAGCAGAAATCAAATGTCTTTAAAACATTTAATACAAATGTACTTTTCAACCCTTCTTGAAAACTAACTAATGGTAGTTGCCTATGTTAACTGCCTACAGCCCACAAATTTGGGCCATGATTAAATCTGGAAGAAACTGTTCCACATAAAGCTGTATACATACTGAAATGCATTACTGAATTAAAACTGCTGTTAAAGTCTTGTTATCTTATCAGGTAATTCAACCAAGATAATTAGCAATAATTATTATAATATAATTTGGCTGTTACCCAACAAGAGGCTAGGTATTATCTTGGTTCTCAACAGATTACATGTAAACTAGCTTTGGTGCTCTGAAGAGCTGTCATACCTTGCACCTCAGCCTCTGGCCAAAATAAGTTATGACGGTCTTGCTTGGCACAGTACCTATTCTGATTCGGGCTTCAGAGAAAACAGTAACAGAGCAGTAAATTGCTCTGAAATAATTAATTTTGTTACAAAAATGTTGAATGTTTCACATCACTTTCAGAGATTATACTGCTTTCATTATCTTGCCTCAATAGCCCACAGTGTAATACAATACACATGTAATACAACTCAGACTTATCAGAATGAAATAAACATCAACTTCAGAAAAGTGTGATCCGGATTCTTAGAGCTTAGTAGAAATAAAGGAAATGCCAAAGGTCATTGAGATTTGTAAATCAGGACAGTATCAAAACAGACTAATTACATGTATTAGCTGTTATTTTTGCAATTATTTATTCACTTCTCACAGGAAAGAAGTATTATTTATGATCTCAGGCAGAAAAGAAGCTGCCAGTCAAATTCAGCAATTAAAATTTATTTTTTCCTTTGTGCATATTTACATACTACTACATTACACTGTCCTCTTTATTACTCTACTGCTCAGCTCAAAGTCAATGGTTTATTTCTTACTGCTTGGAATGCTACATTTCTAAATGGCATGTGAATTAAAATATAGTACTTCTCCAGAGTGAAACAAGATATGTAGTTAAGAGCACCCTCTAACAGATGGAGAGAAGCTTTACTGACGCAGTACTGTACCTTCACGAGGTAGCCCACAGGAAACATCACTTTTGAACACAGCCATTTTGAGAGTGAACCCTGCTGATAAACACAGAGCAGATATAATTATGTGCACTAGTAACACTCTATAGTAGCAATAGGGACTTGACTTAATGGTGCTTAGAGAGGCAGATGAGTGTGCTGTTGATGCCTTGGGTACCAAGAAAAGAATAATCAGCATTTAACTGGGCTCATAAAATTCGGTCTTAGCTAGGACTTTTCTGTTCTAGGGAAAAGAAGATGGAATACAGACAGATTTTATGACATTAATTAATGTTTATTTTTCCATTCATCATACGCTATGTAATATATATATCTTTATACACTATGACACAAATTTTAAAAATAACTGGGAAATCTGACTTCGTATCTTGCAGTAAGAAGGAAATAACAGAACTAAGACTAAAAAGGTTTTTCAGAGTTAATGAGTATTTATTCAAAAAGAGGTCCACAAATATAATTCACCTTGATATAAGGAAGAATTTTCTGCCCTTAGAAATATAACCCCAAAGATAAAGAATCTGTATTTATAATGACAAAAAGTTTATACTTATAGGATTCCTGCTGTAAAGTCACTTTTGAAGAAAGATGTAGCACTCCTTAAAACCAGAGGCAAGAATATTATCATCATAATGTATGGGTCCTACAAAAGAGATCTTCCTCCCATAGTCACATTTACTTTGCAGTAAAACCCCACAGTCTCAATGAACCTAAGGGAACATGTAATTAAAGCCCCATACTTTTAACTGCATTTATTAAATATAGTCCTGAATAACTGAAGGAAAAAAGTGTAAGTGGGGAAGGAGCATTTGTTGTTTTTCTATAAAAAGGCAGAGCGCATTAAACACTGTTCTTGTATGCCATGCATCACATCTGTACTCTCAGGCACTATTTAGTCTATTTGCAAGAAAATAAAGTTATACAGGACATGACAGCTTCCACTGCAGATGAGAAGGCAAGGAATATACTCAGTATTATCACTCTTAGACAGGACACTAGGAATGTCATTACATCCTTTTGAAATGAAGCACATTTGGAAAAGTAAGGTTTTGTCTAAAATTGAGAAGATAATTTACATGGAAACATTTAATTTCAAAATCTTACTATGAATGAAAAATTATACAGTAGAAAGGGACTTCATCATTGTTTGCCTGCTGAATGCTTTCAACACATACAGTTTGTGTACTGGTGACCAGCTGTCAGAAAAGCTCCTCAGGAAATTCAGTTTTGACATTGTTTGACCTGAACCAGCTCAGTTTTGTAAACACCTATTTACAAATGTTTAATAAGCTTGGAACTTGGCAGTAAGCCATGTGAAATTAAGCACAGCGGTTCATATTAAGAAGACAGTATGTGTGATCTCTTCTAAACTTACAGTTGGAGTTATTTGCATTACTAGCCTAGGTATGTGGGTACTGACAGTTTCTGTCATACTTTACGTGGATGACTCACTATGACAAAGAGAGGAACCTAATACAGAGTTCAGCAACCTACTGACTGTGTAATAGTTAACTGTGCTAGATAAAGTTATTCCTTATTTATTCAGTTACTTTAAGCCTATTATTCACATCATGAAATACTGCGTAACTGAATGACTGCTAGTAAGTGTAGCTGAAGGGTAATCGTCCTCTGGAAGATCCTTTATTTGAACTCACATTTGGTACAGTACATCACGCCCTCGTAATACTGACATACTGTTAAATGTTAGACTTTGTTCAAACTTGTTGCCTACAGAGATACTGAACTTGCGTTGTTCATTTTAATGCCACCATACATACTTTCTGCCTTATAGCTTCTTGCTTAAGTGAAGACGTAGCAGACCAACAGCTTTTGTAAATGGTGGGGACATTTTTATATCAGAAGTATTTATTGAGAAAGCTTTTCTTGCAAATTTACCTGTCAATAAAATGTTGACTAGAACATGTTTCTTGAATACTATACAAACAGAAGATAAATACTAAGTCAGAGTAGCGCTTGTTGTTTAAAACACTCACTGATTTTAGAACTAATCTGCATGATTAACATGTTAACTGCATTTACGTCAAGAACAGGCTGATGATGGATTTTATGATAAGTCTTGAGAAAGCAAGTAGCAGATAGTAGACTTCAGCATTTGAAACAATTTGATATAGGAAATGCGTCAGTTCAATTACTTTGGAAAAAGAGAATTTGAATTTAAAAGCATTGCTCAGTTGAGAATCTAATTCTTCTCCCATTTACTGCAAGATGTACAGAAGGGTTTTTTTTTTTTAGCATCGACTACTGTATTGATTAATGTCTAAAATTCATGTTTCAGACCTAATAAATTGCCTTAGCCTGAGGCATCCAGAAAATGCAGCAAATTTTCTCAAGCAGTTCATCACACACATCCTATCAAGAAAATTCTAGGGTCCTTTTATTTGTACTCAAGGTTTTCCACTTAGGTGCCCAGAATAATGATGATGTAGGTTAAGCATCAGTAAGTTACTTCAGAACAAAGCTAGAAACATTCTGTTAAATCGCATCTTAATTGAGCACTTGGAATGCAAAACAAGAGGTACATAAAGAACAAAGTAAAATATTGTTATCTTAAAAAGGAATAGTTGGAAACTCACTGAAGCCAGAGAGCTCCCAGCTAGTCTAGATCTAGGGAAGTGAAGGGCACACTAAATCCATTTTCACAGGATTTCCAACACAGAGTATGTCAATGCATCAGAGACATCTCTGCGGCAAAATACTAACATACATTTTATCTAAAGGAAGCAGGAAATTAAATGCAAAGGTTTCAGGTCACATAAAAGAAACCTTTCAGTGCTGTGTTTAATGATACTCAGATGTAGAAGTACATTGTATTAAAATGAGTCATCTGACAGATGCAGTGTGTACTGCAACTGCATTTTCATTATACTGCACATTCAATTATAAACTCATTACAAAACAAACAGCCTCTCAAATAAGGTTGCTCCATGAACAGAAGTTAACACTGTTGCAAGTTACTGGCTTGAGAATCCAGTTTGTTTTAAGACAATAATGCTGAATAGGTCATAGGAGCACTAAATATTTTACTACCATCCTGGGTGGTATGATGTGATCCTTACTAAGTGGTAAACCTTTGGCTATAAGCATATTACCAGAGAAGAAAAAAGGATTTTTTTATTATTATTACTATTACATTCAGCATACTCTGGGTCAGTATGTTTGTTCTGTCCTCAGAAATCAAGAGCTCTGTTAGCTATGGTAAATGTTGTATTTTGTGATGATCCCAAAATAGAAGTTTCCCCATACACTTTTCACTAAAGATGAAGTTTATATCATAAAGCTTTAAGACAAAAAGTTAAGGGTATAAATATTTCTGGAAAAAGCAATGGAGACAGAACCTTGGAAGGTGCTCTCAACAATAGCTGCTGTTACAAAGCACCGATATTCTCCAAACATCTTTTTCCTTTTTATGATCAACTCCAACAAAAAAAGTTTCAGATCGCAGTACTTACAGATTTGCACTTTCAAAAGCAATTTTTCCAGTTAAAAAACAGTAGCAAGGTTAACAAAAAAATTTGTTCATAAATGAATGTATTGTTTTACCAAGATTAAAAAAGAAAAAAAAGACAAGCTGGAGAACCAAGAGTAACTCTGGAAGCAACCAAAACCAAACAGTAGCCAAGCCAGGATGAAAAGCACAGCATGTATACTTAAAATTGCATAGATTCTGTATGCCATCAGGAGGATTCAGAGACCTAGCCTATTTGCAGCCTGACACGCATTCACAAATTTGTAAGTTCTTTTTAAATTTGGTTTTGAGACTGGCAGACCAAAAAAGAAGAAAAATTAACACAACTTATGTACTTGCCTGCATCAAGTTCAGAAGTCCCACTTTCTCTGATCTGATGCCTTTTCTGAGGGCTGGCAATTTGATGATCAGCATATGATCTTCCTTCTTAGTCTAGGATACTATTGATTATTACTGAAAGCTAGCACTAACTTTAGGGAAGCATAAGCAAAGATAATTTATTTCTCATTTAGTTATAGAAAGAACTGTTAATTTATATTTTCAGAATCCAATTATAAAACTGTATATGGTTACTGTGACTAAATTGGTATTATATAGTGTCTAGTTTACTCCCTCACCACCTCTACACTAGCAAGCTGGCTTTTATCATTGTTCTTGAATTACAAAGCATTTGCAAACCATTCTTGAGGTAGTAGTATGTTCTCAGAAAACAAATATATCCTTAGGAAAGCTAGCCATGTGGCGGCCTGCGATTGTTGCTTATGTTCCACTAATGGAAGTGCAAACAAGTGTGACTGCCAAGTTAACCAAAAAAAAAAAAAAGTAAAAAGAAAAAGGAAAAGAAGTTGAGAGGGATATAATTTTCTACATGAAGATTAATACGTGTTCGTTTTGGATATAAAAGCATGGATTCCGGCCTACTTTAAATTATCCTCAAAGCACTTCACCCTCCTTTACTCTGCATGCAGTTTCAAATTTCTGTGTCTTGTAGTATGATACACTCCCATTCAAAAAAGCCATTCATCTGTTTTTGCTACTGCTGGTTAGACAAGTAATAGAAATTCAAAGTTCAAATTCAGTAACACTCTACTTCAAAATGAGAGCTACAGCCTGAACAACAAATTCTAGTCAATAATTGCTGCAGTTTTAATGTTCTGTTCCTAGCCACGTATTTCTGTGTTTGACATACTTCTGATTATTATTTTTTTTTGTAAAAGGTATAAAACAAGCATGCTTTCTTCTACAGCTAACTTCTGCATAATTTCTGGATGGCAACTACTCACAAGCAGTTGGCAGCCTCTTCCTTTTACCATCTATGCAGCTAGACTAGATTTGTTAAAATAAACAGTAGCTATTAAAACTGGGCTTCGAATGTTTTGTGTGTGTACATATATGCATATACACATGTATGTGCTCACACTTCAAGCGGGGAGGAAAAACAAGTAGCTTAACTACCACTGGATTTTACAAGGCAAACAAAAATGCTTCACAAATAGTATCTGACAAACTAGTCAGTTTCTGTACTGCAACCTTAAATAATGAGATGTGGTAATAGCAAGTTCCCCAGCTGGGGGGGGCAGAAACACATTACTGGTATTTGGCATGATGCAAGACACAGTACTTCTGCAAGTAGAGTCAATACCTTCCAACACCACAAGACAAAGGAACACATTTCTAGTCCAAACATTTTATTTAAGACCTATTTTGATGCACCAAGAATTGCAAAAGATACAATGAAATCTAGAACCTCTGAGAAAATGAGATACATTAGGGTTCAGAATTAAGAGTTTACCTCTATCACAAACTCCAATCTAGCAGAACATCAAGGATCAATGATAAACCTAGTCTCACAAATGGTAATGAAGGAGCATTTGCTCTGTATTAGTACTGATGCTGACTATCGTGTGAGCGCTTGCCCCTGTAAGCAGCACCATTGCTGGAAAATTTGTCATGCACAGAATTCAGTAGGGCAGCTACACACTTTGCTCTGCGGAAGTTTTGCGAAAGGAAAACTAACCTTATTTATGGTTGGGAAAAGCTGGTAACCAGAAAACTACCTCACACTCTGGAGAAAAAAACCCACACTTCTAGGTAATGCTCTGTGGAAAATGCTAAAGTAAGAGTATGGAAAAGAATAGTGCACAGCACGCTTTGGAGATGATCAAACATCCAGAACAAAATAAGAAGGAACAAAAGTCTCCAACCAAAAAAAAAAAAAAAAGGCTACTTAACAAAAAATTTTAGGTCTTGTATCTTTCTTTAGCTTACTTCACCCCACAGACTACAAACAAAACAGCTTTTTTAACCCATTCCTCTCAGAGCTTCCTAAACCAGCAACGACCTGAGAGGTGTCTGTTCTCTGCATCAAAGACGACACCACCCCTTCGAGCCACAAGGCAAAGGCGTGCCTCGGTCAGCACCAAAGGCCAGACCCAGCTGAGCACAACACTACCTCACCTACCACAACTTCGCAGTTTCACACAAGCAAACAAGCAAAACTCAAGCAAGCAAACAAAACCCAAGCAAATAAAACCAACGCACTGCAGAGTTACGAAAGAAACAATTTCTTCAACGTCCAGAGAAGATATTCACTTAAAATTTGCTGCTCTCAAGATACTTTCAGGTGTCTGCACCTATGTCTGAAAAGCAAGACAGGTACTTGGTACTCCCCTCAGGGACACAGAAGCAAGGCCGGCACAGAACAACGTTTCCCACCTCCAGCACTCATGTTTGTGACTAACCCATAGACAATTCCCTGAATTAACAGGGCAGAGAGCTACCTCACCTGCCGATACACTTCAAATAAAAACACTCAGAAAGAAACCTACCCCCACGGTAGCCTTCGAGGACGACGCTTCACCTCCAACTCAGCCCTCCCATCTAGCAGCCGCCGACATCGCCTAGTTTCCACAGACATCCGGCATTCCCCCCCCCCCGCACGCGCTACGAGGCACCCTCCTCCCCGACCGCCCCGCGGCGTTCTAGAGGCTTCCACTGCCGCGCATGCCCAGTGCGCCGCGGGGCGGCTGGCGGTCGCGCGGGACTCGCTGACTGACCGGGGGCGGCCCGGCCCGGCGTTACCGCGCTATGATGGCGTGGCCTGGGGAAGGCAGATGCACCCCTGCGGCACAGGAGTACACCAGCCGTCTTTCTTCCGTCTGGTACATGAAGGAGTTTATACGGGGGCTTAGTTCCAGGTAATTCAATTTGTGGTTACAGTGTGATAGTATTTTTTACTGCCTCAATTGTTGGAGGAGAAAGGTTCAAAAACAGAAATCAAGCAAAAATTAAATGCATTTCTGTGAATGTAGTTTTCACTAAGATACAGAAAGTTTTGTAGCTTTCAGAATTGAGTGATTTTCTTTTTACGTTTATTGTGAAAGTGCTATGAGATGTGTACAGCTCTTTACAAATCATGAGCCATTTCCTCAAGTCAGTAACGCTGCGAGTGCTTTGCTTCTTGTTCGCTGAAGCTGGTCCTGTCTTTCCAGTTGCGTTCTTCTAACAGCTTTATAGTTGAAAACAGTAATAAGTGGTAATTTTTTCACTGTTAGGACAAAAAGCTTATGCTGAGTGGGCAATAACTACTTGTATGACTACTCATTGGGCTAAACACAG
This sequence comes from Sagittarius serpentarius, assembly GCA_034782735.1. Lineage (NCBI taxonomy): Eukaryota > Metazoa > Chordata > Aves > Accipitriformes > Sagittariidae > Sagittarius > Sagittarius serpentarius. The sequence goes on along the minus strand of JAVKLA010000039.1, from coordinate 18,181,783 downwards.
GTGAATGTTGTGTCAGAGGCCGCTGTGTAAAGCAGAACCGCACCACCTCTCAAAACAGCTGCAAGTAAGTGAGCATTGGCTTACCTTAATTCTAGTCCTAATTATCAACAGGGTCACTCAGCTTGGGACCAGCATGTGCATCCTTTTGTTGCGGTGTATTTGTCTGCAAGTCATCACCCTTTGATCATTATTATAAACATCATAATTAACATTTCAAGTTATAAGTGTAATACTTATAACTGGTAACTAGAAGTAATCAATTGTTTGTTGACATTTTTTGTTACGAGTGAATGGAGATACTGGAGTATGTCTAGCACAGCAATAGGAAAGACAGATGTTTTCTTGTTTACAAGAATGTTTAATTTCATTCATGGAATTGAAAGAGAATAAGTTTTTCATCAAGAAAATTTCTGCAGTCTTCTTTAATAAATTGAAATGGTGTAACTACCTTTCTTTTTGCTAGTTATTAAGTCATTAGCAGAACATTAAATAGTGAAAGAAAATGTGAAGGACAGTCTTGAAATATTTTCTCCGTGTTTTTCACCAATGGGAATAGTAGGTAGCTTTGTGACTTTTTTTAAAAAAAGTTATTTCTTAGATAAAGTATAAATTTACCTAGCTAATATAGATAACATTACATTATAAGAAAAAAATGTCATTGAATTGACAGTTTATTTAGAGTTAGACAAAAACTGCCTAAGAAGAGCAGAAGTTCTTTTATATTCTTTTTACGCTTTGATGTTTGTTGTTCAATAAGGATTTTTAAAATGTCAGGAACATTTAATGAATAAAAGAAAATGTCCCTGCACAAATGAACCAGCTGTTCTGTCCACCTGGTTAAAACAATTGACTAAAGTGCAACCAGTCGCATCATTTCTCTCATAATTTTTCTGAGCAATACCATCCATACCCACTACTGACATAAGGAGAGGTCCTAATACTAGTTGCAGGTTAAGGGAGACTGGCTATAGCAGAGTTACAGAGGATTACAAACAAATTAGAGCAGAAAGCAAAATTCATACTTTCTGAGAGACAGTACAATCTCTGGTGCTGGTAGGAACAGTCTACAGAAATACTGACTGACATAATCTGAAGAAAAGTTTCTAAAGCAGAGTTTACATGTTTTTTACACAATCATCATATAAAGCTATCAAGGAAGGCTTTCAGAATAATAACACCATGAAAATTAAGCATGCAAGTTTTAAGACTTGAACATAAAGAGCATCAAAGCATTCCAAAGCCAAACTAGGGCTACAAATTATATGTAGTGAGAAAGCAGCGGACTGGTTATGCATGAGCTGAGGTTAATGTCAGCCTATAAACCAATAAAGAGGATCTGAGGTAAGAGCCAGAATAGCTTTCAAGCGTACTTTGGCTTGTCTGGTTTTGACTAATACAATAGGATTACCAATAGGCCAATAGAAATTTTATCTAGTTTATTGATAACATCTTCTGTCTTGGATCATGATAAACGCAGAAGCTTGATGAAGCTTTAATTTCAAATTAAAGTCGAAACATAGTCATATTGAAGCAAGATGGGTGTGGGATACCTCCCAAGTTTGAGCTGTAATGATGCTTTTGCCTCAGGCAAAGGACCTAGACAATTACTGAAAAGGTGTATGAGCAGGAGCAAACTGAATTGAAGAAGTACAGATGATTGGAGTGTAAAACTGAAGGAATTTTCATGTCTTACAAAACCTTACCAGCTTCATGTACAGGAGTTCGCTTAGGTGAATTGCTTGTCAGAAGACAGATAAGAGTCAAAGTGTTAGAAATCAGATGCCAAGCACAGGTGATTCGAAATCATATGAGAAGATAATTAATAAAATTATGGGGAGAAAGGTGTATATAAGTCACGTGATACTACATTATGTTAAGAAACTATTTGGGAAAATGCATTCTTCCCCCCTGCTTCCCTTTACTCTTTGTACACCATTGCAGCTAAAAAATCTAACAAGAGTTGGAAAAAAATTACCCATTCCACTCCAAATAAAAAAGGAAATTTATGTCAAATTCCATGCAGGATGGAGGCTACAGTATAAGATGTGCCTTATTCGATTTAAAGCTTAAAAAAGCAAGGATGAATAGAGTAGACTACCATTAGAAGGTAATATGAAAGCACTTTTTTATAGTTCAAACTGTTTTAGGCATTTAATGAAGTGGGGAGGCTGAGCGCTAACTCTGAGGATGCTTTAAGTGTGATACTGTAAGGATATTAAAATGTTTATGCTGCAAATGTATAAGATTGTTATATAACTAATAGGATTGTAACCGATAATATCCAGTAACACCATTTAGTTAGGTGGAGTATATTCTACTTACTGTCTTGCTTTTGCAGTAAGTCCTATTTTAGTCTCTGAATGCAGACTAACCTAACTGTACAGTTTCACAAAAATACAGTGATTGCTTTATGGTAAGGGCACAGTGCAAGTTTTTCTGTACAATTTGTTGTCACTCAGGAGTTGCAGCATCCTTTCTCTTCCAGGCTGCAGTCCTTGGCAGAAATAATGTTTTACTCTATTGTTTAATATGTCATTGGAATGATGGGAAAGGGAACTATGTGCTGAAGTGGAGGCAGTTCTTTAATACTGATGATGGAAAGTAACATATATCTGTACACACACAACTCATTTTACTTACACTGAAATAAATGGGGGAGGGGAGGAAAGTGTTTTCACAACTGCTCTTCAGTGTGCTGCTGAATTCATTTTCTCTGAGTCGATCTAAATCCAGAAGTCAAGGCTTGTTTTCCTTAACATTCACTAATTACTGTAAGTATGGATTTGGAAGTTTGGGGTGTTGGAAGAATCAAGGTTTGGATTTGTCTTCTCTATGATTGATGGAAGACTTGCAGAAATATGAATTTAATCTAGATTTGTCATTTCAGTGCACGTGACTGAATGCAGCTTTATTGCTGTCATCTGAAAAGTTATGTAATGTTTCAACTTAAGTAGAAAATGACAGTATTTATAAAATACAGTATATAATACTAACCACAACATTCTGAGAATATAATGCAAAAAAATATACTTTCACCAGTTGCACAGAAAAATAGGTTATTAGCAGATTTATAATAATTATTTATTGGAATTAATAATTAAAATAATACTGTAAGTAGTTTTTTTTAAAAAAGGTGATTCTTATTAGAAACTTGTCCCTAAAGAAGGGGAGGTAACTTACAAGGACGTGGATGGCATTTGGTTTATTTTACTATTAGGCACAAGCTCTTCAACATAAGTAATTTCCAATGTTAAATTGTCTTGTGAAAGCCAAAGGGCTCTTCTGAAGTACTTTGTTCTATGCACATTATGGCTTCACTATAACGGAATTAAAGAATCTGTATCTCATAATATAATTAAAAATCACTCAACTTTATCCTAGTTAAAGGATGGGATGGGAAAAAACTAGATTATTCTGTGTTTTTCTAAGCTGAATGTGTTCAGGACAGCTGACATATTCAAGGTACGGATGAGTCTAACAGTAAGTATTCTACCTTTTGAAATAATTATTCTGTTAAAAAGTCACAGAAGCTCTTTACAGAGCAGAGGAAGCGAGAACAAACACTGGTGCAGATTTAAGCTCAGTGGCTATAACAAAAATGTCTTAACTAAAGTTCTCTGATAAAGCTGACAAGAAAAGCTTCTAAGCAGTATTTTTGCTGATGGCACTAAAGGGTAATAAAAATAAAAATTAGAAATATTTTCCTACTCACTTCACTAAAATAGTGCAGGAGTAAGAAAGGCAGAAAATAGATTCTTTAATTAAAACACTCCAGCAAAGGGTATTCTGGGGGTATGACTCCATCTGTTTGTTAGATATAGAAACTTAAATATATTGAAATTATTTTTAAAATGAAGTACATACTATTCGTAGTGTTCCTTTTTCACGCTGCGCTTTATCACTGGCTCCTTTTGTTACTCCGTAACTAAAGAAAATGCTGCTAGTTCTGAGCTACAGTTACATTTTCATACAGACACTGTAGACGTACCTTTAAAGGTAAACATTATAACTAAAGAAGATGTGTTTGGGACTTCTAGTTTGTTCTTCTTCATATATCATATATCATATCTGTCTCTATATCTGAATATGTTCATCTTGTGTAATTTTAAGGCCAGATTGCAAGGCCAGAAATAATTACAGGATTTTTTAAAACAGAACTAGGTGTGGGTCCTGTCATCCAAATAACTATACTGCTGTCAATGGAAACTTTGCTTACTGTACTTCCTAGTAGGATTGTTTATGGTTGGCACATGGTCCATTTAGTTGATTGCTATGTCTTGCTTGCTTTGTCAGAAGAGCTTGAGATCAGGTAAGAGAGTATGTCCAAACTCAGCAGTGGTAACTTCTCCCTAATCCCTGTAGACTTTTTAAGCTTTGAAGCGCAATGACTCCTACCTTTTTCTAATCTATTTCTATGATCCTTTCCAAGGCATACTTGATCACATAATATTTGTGATGTCTAACATGTTTTACTGGAATGCTTCTACAACTTGTATTTCTTGCCTGTCAACAGGAAAAACACAAGTTGTAAAATGTTCCAGATAATGAAAATTGAAACTAAACACTTCAGGGTAAGACAGTGAAGCAATCAAATGGGTTTCACTAGCAATTAAACCTTGTGGGAAGTTTTAAAACATGGAATTCAATTTTTAATGTTATCTGTGTATGGAAGATCCATAGAAAACTGGAGCACCTAATACCTAGGGCAAATCAAGATGAAATAAATCTATAGAAACGAACAGAATACTCTTATTTTCCAGGTGGGATTTTCTGTGCAGTGCAAGTTGGCATTAGCTGTACATCTGGTAAATTGCAAAGTCAAAATTATGTTATTTTGTTCCAAGGACATCCTCAGCTCTTGTAATTCTTTTAACAAAATAAGTAAAAGGTACCATTTCCAGAATGCTGGAGGAAATATTCCAACTATCTATTTGCCTAGATTTTATCTTCTCATAGAGCTCCTTCAACACAGTTCCTTGATTTTAAAAAACAAAACCACCTAACATCAAGATAACTGGTGATATTTCTCTCTTTTCAGTTGCTATTCCTCCCTACCATAATGGTTGTAATGTGAAAGCAGATTATCTGTGATTTTTTATTATGGTGGCCTTTTGCTTTTGTACCTAGTCATCCATTTGTCCAGATACTTTCAGAATTCAAGTAGATGGAATCTGTACCTGTAAGCTCATTCTTTTACTCTTAAGGTGGTTTATTACACACAAAAAAAACCCTTTCTGCATGAGTAAATCAATTCCCTTTTTTTTATGCAATTTTTCATGCAACTAGCATACAGATCATATGTATGTGCATGTATAGAGAAGCCCTGTGGAGCTTTCTGTAAAAGCTATTTAAAAGAGTTTTAATTGTTGTTGTCTTGAGAGATTGTTACAGCTATGTTCAGGGACTTTTTTTTTAATTCCACTAAATCATGTTCTTGTGATTTGGTTTTGTGCATCTTAAATCTTTCTGAAGTTTTGCTTTCCCAGGCTATTACCACAGGCAGCTAGTGGGGGAGCGGTTTTCATCAGCAATTGCTGTAAGGGGGGAAAAAAACCACAATGACTGTTTCTGTCTCTGCTTTAGAGGTTCTTCAGCATTAGCAAGTTTCAGAAAGAATAGTGCTATATAGATTGCGTTTCTGTTTTCACTGATTACTGCTTAATGACCATTACCTCCTATGTACAGACCAAAACATACTTCAGAAAAGGCAGTAGCACTCACTGTTGCTTGTCCTCACTTAAAGCTGGCAGTCACTTACAAGGATTATGGTGGAAGTAAGAGTTTGTAATTCTTTCAAACATACAAAAGTATTCCAATCCCTTTTTCAATGTCATTTGACTGCAGGTGAAGAAAATGACAGGCTGAGGGAGTGCCAATTCTGAAAATCTCTAACCTGATTTTGACAAATGTGCATAGACTAGAGTTCACCTACTCTTGGAAGATTAAAAAAAAAAAAGGAGAGGGTGTCTTAAGGGGCCATATCTGTGTGGGTAAGATAACATAATAATGTGCAGTTACATAGATCAGCCTTCAGGAGCATTCGGTTGTACTGTGTCTGCAGTATGCTTAGTATAACATGCAGCGTATTCTTTTTACATGCTAAGTGTTTCTTTCCGTTTGTCATCGGTTGCTCGATGTTATCTTTGTGAGAAACACAATTGAAGGCTGACAATGCAACATGACAAATTATTGAAAGACTGGTTGGGGTTTTTTGTTGTTTTTCTTTATAATTGATGTTGCTGTTACATGAGATTTCATATTGAATTTGGTTTTGCCCTGAGGTGACTGGATAGTATTCTAAAAGGTTTTTTATAGCCTGTATTTCAGGAGATAGAGGTATTACTAGAAGCAGCTCCCTAAAGAAGGAATACATGCAGTGCATTTATTAAAAATGAACGGTATTTAAGTTAGTTAACAGTCAATACACCTGACGAATTCTTCTTCACGCTCTTTGTAAGCAGAATTCACAGTCTGCTGTATGTTTCTTTGTGTTTGGTTGAAGATCTTCCCCCATAAAATCGTCCCATGCGGGTGTGTGCTGTTGGTGAGAAGTTTCTGTTAGATGTATGAGTGGGAGGTTGCAAAGCTCTTCTGTACAAGCGTAATCAGGGGTAACAATATGGCCATGAAAAGAATGATATTTTGGACCAGTTTTCTGTTTCTCTTAGGGATTTGTGGTGGCATTTATCATGCAACGTGTGGTATTCTGCATAGCTTTCTCTTTTGTTCAAGATTTTTACACTCACAAAACCCAATTGTATTTTCGTACTATTTGGTTCTCTTGTAATACACTTTGAATTAAAGTGTTTTTTAAAACCAGTGACTTTTAGCTGTGGTACCTGTATGCAGTCTGAACAGGCAACAATGAATTTGTCAATTCCCTTTCATATTTAGGTTTTTTACTAAAAAACAAAACAGTAGTAAAATATCACAGAGAACTACCTGAAAGAGAATCCGATCTGCTGATTGATCATCACATTCAATTTTTTTGTTTGGCATTTTTTCATAGTATTGCTTAAAAAACCCTTTCAGTTAATTTGAATTCAATTTCAGATACCCTTGGAAATGAGATTGCATTGCCCTATGCATTAAACGACATTTTGAAAGTCCTGAAGTGCTCAGAAATTACTTAAGGACATAGTGTGCAATGAGGAAAATCATGGAATACTTCAGAATGGAAGGGACCTCTGAAAATTGCCCAGTGAACCCCTCTGCTCAAAGTAGGGTTACCATCAAAGCTAATCCAGGTTGCTCAGGGTTGTTTTCAGTCAAGTATCTCCAAAGATGGGGATTCCATAATCTCTTCAAGTAGGTGACCACTCCTCTTGACAATTACGTTCTTATGACCAGGAAAAACTTTCATTGTTGCAGTTTCTGTCCGCTGACTCTTAACGTATTACCTTTTCTTACCTTGGAGAAAAGTCTGTCCCTGTCGTTTCTGTAACTCCCATTCACTAGTGGGAGACTTGAAACGAGCTGCTGCTTTTGCCAGCTCTTCTTTTCTCCAGTCTGAACACACCCAGCCCTTTCAGGCTTTCTTCATACTTCCTGTGCTTCAGTCCTTTAGTGATCTTTGTGGCCATCCACTAAAGTCTCTCTTGTCATGGCAGTTTCTAAACCTGGTCTGAGTACTCAAGATGCAGTCTTAAAGTGCTGAACAGAGGGAAGAAACACAATTCTTGTACACAGCAACAAACCAATACTAAATACCAATAGAAAACACACAGTATCTAGGGCACTTACATCCAGTGCTCTGTCTTGATCTAGCCAGTGTTAAAGCATGAAAACAGAGTATTGAACTTCACATGAGTCTGTGCTAAGGCTTATAAAATAATTTCGGTTCCCTAAATGATCTACACATGTACATGAATGGTAGCTCTTGTATGTTTCTTCCTTGATCTTGTGTGTGGGCTGTAAAAGGATGGACAATTACAAAACAACCAAGGACCTGTGTGAAATTTTTTTCTGTTGGTAACTGTGTATGCAAGTGGACCATGAAAACAGGGGATAAAGCCCTATGTGCCCATGAATCGTATATTTTGTTTATTTTAGTTGCAGTGAGTAAAATGAATCTTGATTTCTTTCCTAGACTCTATAAAGAGTGGCTACTTTGAGTGATGCTTTCGTATCAGTGGAAAAAACGTGATTTCAGTTTTATTAAAAAACTAATTTGGGATGCAAATACAGTTTCTGGTTCAGCATTATAAGTGATCCTGTTTACACAGAGAAATGCAACAGATTTTTTGTTCTTAATGTTATTTAGATTGAAAGGTATTTCTAATGCATCATTTGTTCTATTGTTCTGCATCATGGTAGGCTTGATGTAATTATTCCTAACTTTAATAGGTAGCTTAGTAGAAATAAGAATGTTCCTAGAAAAACTAGCTGTACAATTTCCTGTGGCAGCTAGGTCCATTGCTTCCTTTTCTCAAAGTATCTCTGGCTTTACGTAAGATATGTAATGACAATATGCTCAAGGAAAGATACTGTCAGAACCTAGGTCATTCGAAGGAAGTAGTCTTATTTTCTATTTTGAACTCCTCTAACTTGTCCTGCCCCACTACTGATAATAATCTGCTCATTAATTTAATAGGCAGTAATACTTAAGGAATTTGATAATAAGAGCATAAACAATATTTTCACCCATTTACTAGTACAGGTCACTATTCCTGCCTTTAAGATCCACCTAAGTCCCAGGTGGATTCAGCCTTGTTCTTTGTGAGTGATTACTTGGGCCACACGTTTTCATTTCATTGGGGACTAAAGAACACTTTTGCTTTGTGAGAGGATATGCCACTAAACTTCTTCAAGGTAAGCTGCAGCTTGTTGCTTTTTTTTATCTAGATGTGTTGATCCTTAGTGATAGACTAGACTATTGAAAAATTAACTTTGCTTTCAGCTTGATTGTGTTTATTGTTGCTTGAAATCTTTTAACGTGATTTTAACTTTATTTTCTTTCATTTCTATACCACCAGTGCTGTTCACGTACCAAGTGATCTGGAGCTTTCATTGGTCGTTTCAGGGTTTTGTAACAAGAGGGTAGGGGATACTGTTACAAATTTTGCTATTTAGCAATTATGTTTTGTGAGATGCAGATCAAGTTTTGGTGAACACTGAATAAAAGCATGCAGTAAGTGAGTAGTATTAGTTTTTTGGCAAGGAAACCTTTGAAAGAGGAAAAAAAGATCCCAGCTGCAGTGGGAACATAAAGAATTTATGTCCTATGTGTTGAGAATTTAAAGAGAAAGGTCAAAAATCTAGATTAAAGTTATTTTGCCATTTAACTTTTCTGACGTTTCATCACTGTAAACAGACTAGTTTGGCTTTTATGATACAATTAGTAAGTGTATGAAGTAAGTGCTGCTTTGGTCATCTTTACAAATCTTTGCAAGCGGTGCAAGACTTAGCACTATAAATCTTTCAGTTTCTGTGTCAGATTCTACCATGATCACAGTGGCTTGAGATTTTGGGAAAAGATGAAGTATAGCATATGTCTTTAGAATTAGTCTGTTCTCTCTGTCATGGGACTCAGCCTTGGCAGGAAGATGCTATGGGATACATAAATCAGGAGAGTAATCTGTGTGTCTCCTGATTTGGTATGCTAGAATACTGCTGTCTCTGTGGTAATATGTTCTTTAATGCTTCATTGAACTTGTTCTTAGAGAAATGAAAATGCATGTGTTTGACACACTTGTGTAGTTGGTTCGTTGATCAAAATAAATTTTTCTTAGAGTTTTTTTCTCACTCATCTTTTCATGGGCATCATTATCCATTACTTAAAATTGTTCTGAGAACAATGTCTGAAGCTTCTTTCCTAAACTTATTTGAATATGCCTGTATGATCTACACAGAGCCGTGTCCTTTTGGACATGTGATAAAAAATTAATGGGACTTCAAATTTTTTAACAGTTGGCTCCAGCTGCTGGATTTCTTCCTGTATTAAAATCACTTAAAATCTCTTTTCAGTTCTGTTCAGAAGGCAAATTATCTATGAAGGGTAGATAAAGTAAGACTGGCAGATCTAGTATTTCTTGATGAGATGTGTGTGTATTAAAATATGCAGTTCTCTGAGGCAACATATAAAACTTGCATAATCTGTTATAATGAGATTCCAGAAAGTACCATTCACAAGGGCTGAAATGTTTGGAAGTGATGCGAAGGAATGTGCAGTGCAGGCCTGGCTTCACATGGAAGGCTGACTTCTGTGAAATTAATGTGGGAGTTACCTGTGTCATCCAGGACAAAACATACCCGTTACTATTGACACTATTTGTATTACAGCATGGGAACGTTGTCGGTTTTTTTAATTAAAAAAAAAAAGTTTAGCCCTGTTTTACTAAATATCACAGATATACACTGTAAAATCACTGTAGTAGAGACAGTCCCTTGTCCTGTGTTTTTCTTTCCAATACAGTGTGGTAGAAGGTAGGAGAGGGAAGAATATTTTTATTACCAGTATTTTGGAGGGGAGAGGAAGGCTGAAAGATGTTTACAGAACTTGTCTGGCATTAGGCAGATAGACTGACAGGACAATGTATCGTTTTTAAAATCCCTGTTTCCACAGTACAAGAGCAGTATAGTTCCATATTCTGCACACTTTAAAATTTTGAATAAGATAGAATGATGTTGTAAGAGGAGTAATTATTTAGCTCAGAATTGCACTATCCTTTTCAGTAGTAATTTATTTTCAAAATATTTGAAATTGTTACGTGATGATAAGTAGTACCCTGTTGTTGCCTCACAGTTACTATCATATTACTAGTATTCTGTTAATTGGTCCATCTTTTCTAACAGTCTGAATCTCTGAGCAACTTTTAAATAGTACTTAGGACAAGACATTATGTGCTGTGAACATAGAATTTCACACGCAAATTAAACAGATACCAGGATATAATTATGGCAGACAGTCCAGCAGTAAGAGTTATGGCTCTGAATAAACCAGAAATCCAAGAATGCAAACAAGATTTTCTAAATGGGACACCTAAGGCAGCTGATGACAGGTAAATGAAGGGAGACGTGTTTGAAATATACTTGTATCTTGAGTGGGGATGGCCTTCAGCTTGTAATTGGTGTCACTGTGTGGCTGGACTCTTAAGCCCCAAATGCCTCTGTGGGCTGACATGTTTCAGTCTTCCATTTAGGCACACAATTAAAACCCACCTTCTTAGAAATACAAATTGGAAGGGTGACTGACCAAAGCAGAAAGCTCTCTGCCTTTTTTGTTATAGTGTAATGGTCAGATTACACACCTAGGAAATCCAGGAGATTCAAAGTCCGTTGCAGCCATCATGCAAACAGTACATTTAAGCAGTTAATAGGTACAAACAAGAATTGTAATTTCCTGTTGACATCAGGAGAGAAGGTAAGTTGGCATGTTGCATATTCGTGATTTAGGTCCAATTGATATGAACTGATACTCACCAGGAATAGGATGGCAAAAGATGTTGTTTTGGTTTTGTTGATATTTCCTAATTCTTAGGTAGATATTTTACTTGTCACAAATTGGGGAGAAGAGATGGTTCTAATTGGAAAACATGAGTGTGAGCCCACAATAATTGTTATCACGCCTCAAACACAGATCTATTACCACAGTGTATTTTGAGCTGAGTGTTATAGCTAATATATGATCTAATTCTTTCTAGAAGAGACTTTCAGTTTACTTTGACTTCATGTTATTTGTTGTTCTAAGTACTTTTTTATTAAATTACATGGTAGTAACTGGGCTTAAAGTTTGTCAAATCATACCTGGAGTTCACCCTTGCCCCCCGGATAACCATACTGCTCAGGTTTTTGAGAAACGTTCAGAAATACCTCAAAAGGCAATCATGTTTCAGAGGAGAGGAGACAGTATATGGAACTTTCCTCTTCCATTGCCACTTATTTAATTTTATTTAACATCTAAGAAACAAGTAAAAGGAATTACAAAGGATTCTTCTTCAGCATGCAGTATCATGAGATATGCTAAATACTTGGACTTGTATAATTTGGAGACTCTACAGGTAGAGCTTTTATGCATCTTATCTATATCTTATAGATGCCATTTATTAATATTAATAATAAAATTAAGAATAAATTTCTTATAAATTTGTCTTCCTTTATAATACAGTTTATAATACAGTTGTGGAAAGTTGAAGATCTGGGGTTTGGGAGTGCTTAATATTATCTTTTGTCATTTCAGAAATTCTTTATCTTATCTCATGTATATGCATAGATTTACTGTTGTAGCAAATCTGGCTTTCGGGTCTGTTGTTTTGTTGGGATTTTTTAAGTGGGCATGAAGGCATTTGTAGCATTATTAAGAAAAACATACATCTGAAAACTACAAAGATTTTGCCTATAAAGGGAAAACACATTACGTTTTGTCAGCTTTGATACCTGTCCTTTAATACAAATTTGGGTTGAATAAGAAACTAGATACATAGTTTTATTTGAGTTTCTGAATTTCTCTGCCGTGAAGCAGTAATAGCCTTCCTTGTAGGTAAGTGCTAGTTGTACTGTTGAAGTTAACTAGGTTCTCAGTAGATAGACTGTGAGAGGCTCAAAACTGCTAGCATCAATTCATTAGACTTTTGGCACAATATTGCTGGCATTTTCTATGAATACTGTTGAAGTCACCTTGTGATTTGAAATGCTACTTAACTTTTAAATGACAGCATATAATTAATATAGAAGAATATTATCTGCTGTCTTTCTAATACAGCCATGATGTCAGTGTTACAACCAGTAGAAAAATCACTCATTTCATAGCATGCCCATCATTCTCTCTTTTCCCCCTTTTTTGCCTGTTTTGCTTGTGAGTTGCTCCTGTTGCAAAAATTAACCCTTATTTATTTGTTATTTTAAAAAGATAACCTCAAACTGTAATCAGGGAGGTAAGTAGAACAGCAGTTACTGTGGGAGCTGAGTAACTGGCAGCACTTAAAAGAAGGAAGGGAAGTAAATACATCAAAACAAACAAAAAAAAATCTTTTTTTGTTGCATGTGCCTCAAGGTGTCTGTGGCCACAGTTTGCATTGACTGAAATGCCTTTTATCATTCTTAAACATAGTCCTACTGTAAGCAATCAATATCTGGGTTGGAGGGGCTTCTCTTTTTGAAAAAACTGTAAGATTGATTACCTGCATCAGTACTATTTTTAGAAATAATTCATAAGGTTGTACAGACACCTTGATGTCTGCAATAATATTAACACATTTGAGCCTCCCTTCCAGTCCCCATCACAGTTAATCTTGGTTTCGTCTTTTACAACTTGGAAAGTACTAATATATCGAGGCAAATGAAGCAAGAATTGGGTATGCTGATATGTCCTCAAATTCATACAAACCGTTTGGCGTCTCTTAATAACAACCAGAAGGTCCCTGTGCAACAGAGGCATGTTTTTTGCAGATCTAGCTGGACAGAGCTATACAGTTTGCTGAGGTCTGTTGTTGCACGAGGCAGCACTTTGCTGTAAAGCAGATGCTATTCCCAATTGAAAGAAGTAGCAGAGTCCTCTTAATGGATATCCCTCCTGATTCTTAGGATAGTTCTTGCTCCATTTGTTCCCAGAAGCTAGGAGAAAGGAAAACCCCCGTTTTTTCTGAAATGCTGTTAGAAGGCAGAGGGGACTGCTTTTTTCTGGATGGCATTAGGAAAGGATGATCTGGATCCTAGAAAAGGATGGAGATAACAAGGCTGCTTGGAGAGCATGTTGGGAGCAGTCTTGCAAGGTCTGGGAGGGAGTAAGGCCGGGGGGGGGCAGTGTTCATTGAAATGGGGAAGGAGGAGAAGGTCTTAGGAAAGGGATTAATAGGATAGGCTATGGAAGAGAGAAATACAGAGCACTAAACCAATCATAATCTTCTGAAGTTTCTTATATTCTCTCTGAGTCTGATTGACCCTTCTTTAAAAGAAGCTCACTGGAACTCCTTTGTGCCTCTGTGTCCTATCTTCCATCCACAATTATCACCTGAAATTCCGTGGGTGTCCGAGACTCCTCACACATAGAATATCACTAAGTGCCCCTACTCACTGCCTGTACTAACTGTGCATGTTCTCCAGTTGCCTTTGAATTTTGCATAATTGCTTAGGTTCCCTGAGCCCTTATTACACAACTGATAGGTCTTTTATTTTGAAGGGAACATTCTGTCATTCATTTTCAACCTCTACTTCTTGTGAATCCTAAAAGAAATACATAGAACTTGCTACAATTAAAACCAACCAAATCATGTGGGCTTTTTTGTTTTCACTGAAAGAATTTTTTGTAGAATCTTAATGACTCAAGACTCAAAATTTGTCGAGTAACAGGAGCAAAAGTATAGTATTATTTCTGAAAACCTGTCTTGTAAGAATGCATCTTTTCTCTTTTGGTCATGAAAAAGAAATTTTAGCTTCCTTTTTATCATAGAGATGTGAAGGCTCACCAAAGCCTTCGCCAAAGTGTAAACCAGTGCATTAGTAATTCATTCATACCATTCATACAATGGTATTTAATTTCAGATTTTATTTCTGAAATAGTGGAACTGTAACTTCAGTTTTATGAAGAGTAAGAAATTTACCAGATTTTTTTTTCTGAACCATGAAAATTATTCTAAATGAGTATGAAGATGACAACAGAGAAATTTAATGTTCTCAAATGGTAGTTTGGAGGCAACTTAAGCTGTTCTTTCAAGAAAAGAATGTCAGAATTCTCACTGTGTGATTATACAAGCATTCTAGGCAACTTCTATTTGTTCTTATTTTAGAATTGTGTTTCTAAAGTTGATTTATGTCTTAAGCTGGTTGCTGATGCTGGGAAGACCCATTCATAAGAGTTCCTTTGGCTTGGGAGGCTTTGGTGCAGCTGTTTTCATGGCTGATCATGGTGGATTGTTAAGCTCCTTTTTGGAATAGCATTGAACTGGTGTATGTTGTTTTGGGTTTTTTTATTTGGCCTGGATTAATTTTATGTGTATTGGAAGCAGATGGGATGATTTTATGGAGGACGGATTGATCTCTTTTATCTTTCTGTGATATTTTAAAATTATATTTTAAAAAGTGTTCACCAGCAAAAGTTCTTGTACTTACCCTTTTCTACAGAAAGGAAAAGAATTCATACTACTCTTTTATCCACAACTTAAACTATTTCCTTGGCTTTATAGGTGTTCTGTATTATTGGTAGTTCTCTGTAGAACTCCCTTTCAACTTCAAAACTTTGGTCTTACTGTGGAAGTTACAGAGATGATTTAATTATAAGCTGTTGGACAATGTGTATTATTTTGAGAGGAAACTGCTAGCAATGTAAAGGCAGCAATGATAATTACATGGTAATTTTTGTTATAAATCTGGTGTGTTCATATGATATCTTGTATCTGTTCAATATAAGCCAGAACAGATTTGTCTGATAAACTGGAAGGGCATTACATTACATTGAAATCACATAGGGGAGAGCTAGACTAAGTTCTTGTAATAGCTCTCTACGTTCCCAGGTGATTCAGGCCTCGAGGCTTTGTAGTTCTTGTGAGAATTAAATTGGCAGGGTAAGAGACCCTGTTACTTAGTAAGAGTTGTGAAGGAAGAGGGTGTCCACTTCAGTGGTCCTGTTCAGGCAGGACTGCAGATCCATGGGTTGGGTTGTTGTTAAGCGCTTTGCTGCCAACTGGGGCAGATCTTATACTGGAGAAAAGCAGCTAAACTCTGTGTGGATGAGAGAATTAGTAATTGAGGAGAATACTCCCCCATATGCTTCAGATTAGCCATTCTACTGTTTCTTATGCTCTAGTGTCAAAATCTTATGAGGGCAAACCACTGCGAATACTGTGGTTTTATTTTTTATTTCTGCAGCAAGCAGCAATGAAAACTCTGACAGCTTAATCAGCCAGTATTATGTAAATGTGTGGAAAATTACAGTAGTTGGTGTTTGAAGAGGGTTGTCAGCAGTGGAAGTGTTTATAATGTTTGATAAAGTTATGGCTTTTTTTGCAAACAAGTAAAAATAAAACATGTATCACCACAATTTTCCATACATTTATGTTTTGGATTCCCAATGAAATTCAAATTCAACTGAATCAGTTTTGTCTAATCAGTGCAACTAGATGGCCAGTGTTTAGTGCAAGTGTAATATATTTTGTATTGATTTTGTTCAGTGTTTTCGATTGTTGTTAAAACAATGAAGAAAATGAAGGAGAAGAAAAGCTGGCAAAGGGCAGAGATAATCATCACCACCCAAGTATCTTCAACACAGTGATTACTTTGTAAGATGTGACGTGCTGTCAGCATTGTCAACTTGGTGCAGAAAAATGGACAACAGAACCTTGTGTTGGCAGTTTGGATTACTGCTTGTTTGAGGCATCACAGTAGCAGGCATCATCTGATAGACTAGGCAGCAAAAAACATTGGTGCAATTCTGAGTATGAGGAAAGAACTAGCTCTTGTATCACTGCTCATCGGGAAATTTCTTCATCGTATCTTGATATTGGAAGGATCTCAGGAGATGCTGTGATCTTCGAAGTCAAGTAGAGCTGCAGATTTTTTACTGATGTGCTATACTACCTTGTTCTTCATGTTGATTTCACAGCATGGCTGAGAATGTAATAATTCAAGCTTGTGCAGCAGCTTCATCTTGATGAGGGCGTTTATTATGCTGAGACTCACTTGTACAGGTGTTTGATCTGAGAGGCAGAAGGATATGAGAAAGGTGGAGATAAAGCCTTAGGAAGTGCATTAGTTTTGGGTGTCCAATTTGTGCTCAAGGGATAGTGCATTCATACAAAAGCAAGCAGAAAATAATGGACCTACTTAGCTGCCTCTAGAGAGGGATTTATCGTTGTGATGACTTCACTGTGTTGTGTTTTTAGTCACTCTTTTTTTGACATGTACAGCTAAATGTCCCTGAAATATCAGAGCAAGTGAGCTTTAAGTGAGATTTAGAAATAGCCCTTCCAGTCAAAGAAGAACCATTGTAGGTTTAAGAATTACGAATGAAATGCATTAGAATAAGCTATAGTTATCTAAGGCTTGTAGAATTCAAAACCTAGGAAGTAAGAAGCAGTGAATGGAAAATAGTTGCAGTATATCCGTTACTGGGTGTTAAAAACAAAGACAGTATCCCTTTGTGTTGATGAGTATATCAGAATTGTTGCTGATTTCACTGTGAAAAGTAAAAGAATATTAAGGTTTTCATACCGAAAGACATTTGAATTGCACTTTGGAACATACGCTTGTCCACACAAAAAAATAGGCTGACAGTATAAGAGGGATCCAGTACTGTGGTTCAGAACTGTTAAACGTAGTTTCATTATTTCAGTAGTTCTCCACGCTGTTGATTACAATTCTTTCTTGGCAGCTCTGAAAAAAATACTAGTTCATGGATTCTTTACTTGAATTTCAGCCTAGAAGTCTGTATGGTGTAATTCAATGAACTTCGATTTTTCATTACTTTAAAATTAGAAGCTGAAAAGTAGTAACGTATAGAGTTGTATGTCACAGTGTCTAAAATCTACCTTACTTGCAGGTAGATTTTTCTTTTTAGTGTTGTAGGGTACCTGTTTTGAAATAGAAGAAGATACTTTTTTGGTAACGAGCATAAAAGCAAGTATTTCATGTACTGGTTTGGATAGCCTTTTTTGGTACTATGCAATTGCTTTAGCTAACTAACGGCTCTGTTAGTTTTGCAGTGTTGACATGTACCAACAAAAATAGATGCAGACAGTCAATTATTTGAATTATGTTCAGAGAGATTCTCATCTGTGTTTTACGAAAGAAGAAACTTGAATGCGGGAGAACCATTCCTATGCCAATTACTACTAAGCAGAGCTGCTGAGAGGAAGGCGTGATTCAAGTCGGGGTTGCGGGGTGGGGGGGGGAGTTGTTTGGTTTCTCACATTGCTGACAAAATTCATATATATCAGAACATTAGATTACTTTTTTGGGAAAAAAAGTGCACTCAGTTCAGCCTATACATTTGAATTTAGTCCTGCAAAAAACAGTGTACAAAATTCAGAAAATGATGCAGCTGCTTTTAAGTGGGAGAGGAAAAATCCTGGGTAGAGAGCTTACAGAGTTTTTCTGTGGTTTCTGTTTAAATTTTCAATTATGCCCTTTTTTAAAATCAGTACATTGTATAGCAAACACTGCACAGTGAATGGAAATACGTTTTTCTGCTTTCTGGAGTAACCAATGTGTATTCACTACCATGGCATGGCTAAGCATTTACTGCTGTCTCTATATAAATAGACTTAGGATTGATCAAATCAGGTAGACTGCCTGTCCCTGTTTAGGAATAAGGGAAATGCATATACTTTATGGTTTTTGTTTTGCCAGGCTACTTACAGACATTTGTGATGTAGTTTTCATGTTGAGAACACATTCTATTTCCCCCACTTTTATATGGTGGATAATTTTAATAAACCGTAAAACAATTTTGCATTTAAAAGTTTTCTGACCTTACACGCTTTTTTTAAGGTGTCTGCATGCTTGATTTGCTGTAAAATAATGGGACTTAAGCTTCCACATTACCAAGATGCTTAAATATGTTCATAATTAAAGTAATTGTCTATTTTCAATCTTTTGAGTTTGTTGTTTGGAAGTTAACATGGCTATATGTGTTTGGGAGAATAAATGAAAAACTTTGAACACAGTGGTATCAAATGCTTGGTCTAAATTTTCAGGTATAAAAACTGAAGGGTGTGCTTTCTGTATTAATGATAAAATATATTCCGAGATAAGTGGGTTTCAGATATATGTTAAACAAAATGAGTCTAGCACTCATATACTGCCTTATAATGCCCACTTTTATAATAAAACTCATTTTCATTACTTGAAAGCCTTGAATTTTTAATCAGAATGTTCAAGTCTCCTTTCACTTTTTTTGTGCATATCTGAATGCATGTTATGTTTTTGGCTTACGGAATGGAAGGAAAAAAGCTGTGTTTCTTGGGGTGGAAGTGGCAAGAGCTGCAATAATATTCTAAATAATAGCTCCTCTTTATCTGATTTTTTTTATTAAAATGAGAAAATAACTGCTATGTGAATATGCATATCTCCTGCTACTGCACAGCTGTAATCAGAATTCAGTAGACAGAGATTTTTCCTGAACTGTACATGCATAAGAAACTTCTGTCAGAGAGATCAATTAAATCACAATTGATGGTACCATATCTTTTAAATAGGAAGTGTCTTTATTTGGGGGGGGGGGGGGGGGAACAACCCCACAACAAACCCTTTCATTTGCATAAGAATATGACCTACAGCTGTAATACATCTTTAAGATAATTATGTGAGGGGAAAAGAAAGAATCCTGATAAAATTAAGGGTTGCCTTACCTTATTCTTGGGATGAAAAGTATTCTAAAACGTATGTTTCTTATATGCAGTTTACATGAATATGAAGTGCTTTCAATTATTAAAAATGATTCCTGGCTCCACAGTTACATACTCCTGCTCAAACTGACTGTCAGATATTTGATATCCAGATTATTCTCCCTGTTTGAGTGCAACTGCAGAGGTTGTTATGGAAAAATACAAGCATTCAGAAATTCAGGCTTTTCATTGGAATTTCTTATTAACGTTTTAAAATAGTATCGTTAATGTTATCAAAGCACACATTAAAGAAAAATAAAGGTGAACTAACATAGCTTCTTCTGGTGACCAACATCCTTGTTTGAAGATGCTGAAAATTGTTTTTCCAGATCATGTCAAAGGACCAAGTTGTAAAGCTCTCAGGTGTTCCTTTAGCTTATTCCAAAATAGACTCGATTGCTATTCTGGCTTCTTTCCTGATTTTGATAATCTTCATGATAATCATCTACTGAAGAGCAAGCTGAATCAGCATTTTGATTACAGATTGTTCTAATATTAAATGAATAGCCTTTTTTTTATTGAGCAAAATAGCAACAAAAGAACTCTTAAAGCTTTTGTTTCTGTGAGCATTATCTTTCCAGACAAATACCAGATTTCACAAATTTCCTTCGTTTGACTGCAGGATGAGGATAACTGCATTCCATGGCAGCTGTGTTATTTAATATTGCCCTTAAGAAAGAAAGGTCTAGCTGGAAGTCACTGAGAAAACCTTCTGTAGTGAGGAGAATAGTGTAGGCTTATAAAATGAAGTCCGTTTATTTAAAAAACAAAGAAACAAAATCAAAACCAACAACAAACCCCCAACAAAATCTCTGATTGAAATGAATAGAGAAGCACACTAGGACACAAACTGGAAGTATTGTATATGTTACCCTCTTTCTCTGTTATTCTTAGTAGATCATCTCTTGGTATTTAAAAAAATATCTTAACAGAGTAAAGCAGGCTTTAAGAAAACTACTGGCAATATTATGAAGGATTTAGGGGCATGCTATTAATGATCATTTGCACTCATTCTCTCATTATCAAGAACCTTTAACAAGTTGTCTACAATCCAGAGTTAAATTATTTTTCCTTCTATCCTTTTTCTGCTGTACAGTTTTTTGTGCTTCCAAATTTGACATGTCAGTCTTTTGCAAAAAAATATCTATGCTGTTCTGCCAACTCTGTAGCTTAGCACAGATGACTTGATATTAGATATGGAGGCCCTTGCTTATGTCCTTAAGGTAGAATACCATTCTTGTGAACTTTAGGCCAAGCAGTGTTGGCTGACTTAAAGATGCTTCTCTTTGCCGAGTCCGCCAAGTGTTCCTCTGTTATCTCAGTCTTTGCAGTCACCATATGAGAGGGATTGCTTAGCGTGGCTTTTCTGCCAAACCTAGTTGCTTGTTATTCGGGATAGGAAGCTGGGACCGTGAGGTGTCACCCTAGCCTGGCCTATCCTTCTAATTCTTTTTGCCCTGGGAAATAGTGAAGGCTATTTTGTTATCCTAACTTAACAACAATCAATGAAATTAAAATGAACTGACACCTAACAGAAATGCAAATGTAATCTGCTTTAGTCAGTTCCTTGCCCTTGCTCATCAACAGATACCCGTAAAGAGCTCTCTGCCATACAAGATTGCTTTCTATTTATCTCTGTTTATCTATTTATTTCATCTCCTGGGAGTAGTGATGCCTCCTGATTCTTTACAGACCCTACCAGACTTATCTAAGTAATTTAAGATGGTGCTCATGACATTCACCCCAAAAAATTCATTAACTATTTCTGGTGGTCAGAGCGATGAGATGTTCGATTAAAAATCCCAACAAACTACTCTTCAGAAAAAAAGACTCTAAATGTGGAATATAGAGATAATCTTACTTCAGCTTATTAATTATGCCTTGTAAGCAATGAATCTAATCACTTTGCTGTATAATATAATTACTGCTGTAATTTGTAGTCATTACATTAGTTTGTGCTGAGGTATAATTGTATAATTCATTTTATGCAGGTTATTGACAGAGAACGTCTTAACAACTATAGCATGGAGACTTACTTTGGGTTTACTACAGTTTAATTTGCAGACGATTAGCACAATAGACCTAATAGCTTGTTGTGTCTATCTGTCATAGAGTCATTTATGTTTGGATCACGAACAAAAAAGAAAGCTGAAAAAGAGAGATTCAAGGTAGAAACATTACTACTTGGTACATTGTTTCCCTTATAGTCCATTAGGTTCTGTTGTGTCAGTGCATTGTGTCAGTGCATTGTGTCTTGTGTGCAGACTTAATTCCCTGGTCAGCAGTATTTTTATAACAGGTTGTTTGAAGACAGTAGGTGGCTTTTCTACATGTGGTGAATTATTTCAACTAACAATTTAATGTTTTGGCATAGTCTTCTGCATCTGATTAATGTTTATTAAATCAGTTGTGATTTCATAGAAATAGATCTTTAAGTGTCAGCTTTCACATCTAAAATTCAGCATAATAACTGCTGTTACAAGTTAAGGAGGTGTTGTTGCAGGGAAGGAAAGCACTCTTACCTTGTCCTCTGTGCTTTCTTTGTTATTTTCCTGCTAGCTGACATCTGCCGTATAATAAAATATAACAAATAAGTCATATTCCAGTTGTGGTTGGGGGGGGGGGGGGGGGTCTGATTCTGCTAAATTTCTATCCTGAATGTTATTCGTGGTTGGTTTGGAGGGGGAGTTGGGGGTTTTTTTGCCTTTGGTGTTCCCCTGTAGTATTTTAAGAATTATTAGTTTTACACTTATGCCAGCTCCTTCACAAATAACAGTGATATTTTTCCTTATCTAGTGTCTCTTATTTTAAATTAAGGAGAGGGATGAAGTTAAAAAAACAACAACAAAAAAAATGATTGCCTTCTTGAATGCAGTCAGTGTTCTACATATTACAACATACAGGCTATACAGACATCACTTAAGAAGATATATATGGGTGATTTGTATGAAATTGTTCCTATTGAAAAAAGTGAGGGGATGATTCTGAAAATGTCATGTGCTGTGGATCTGATATCTTGGCAAGTTTTGGCACTTAAATTATTCAGTTCTCAGTAGTAAATACACATCACTTGGTTCAGGTAAGTATATTTCTATAAGTTGTATTTGAAAGATGCCTTTTTGCTGAAGTCTTACCTGAGTGTTGGGTGCTTTGGATTTCTTATGTACTCTGACACTTTGTAATTTTAAAATGTTTTACAAGTGTAAACAATTACTTCCAGAAGCTTGTAAGGAGGCCAGTCTTGGACTAAGGGTTTTTTTAAGGCAGATTAAGATTTTGAAGTTTGAGAAATCCCCGAGTTATTCAGACGTTACTGAAATTTGTTGTCATGGCAAAACAACTGCCTTTATACTTAGCTTTGATTTATTAAAAAAAAAAGTCGGAGATACATATACTTGGCCTCCCACATAGCATAAAATTAAATTAAAGTTTTAAATGTTAGAAGAACAAGACAATAAGTTACTGTAATGAGTTATGTGCATGTTAGTATTTGCTTACATCTATAATGTAAATAAAATGTAACTTACGTACACTGCAGGAAGCTGCAATATATTCATCAATTGAAAGTGTTCAGTGATAACAATACTGTGAATTTATCTATTCTTGATTAAAACTTTGGAATTCCCTTTCCTAACATTCCTCACAAGAAGCTGTCTTACGAGTGTGAAAAAGAGAGCTTACCATTATGGAAAATCAGTGGAGTAGGAAAAGGGAGAAGATTATTACCAGAAACTACCAGAATGGGTTAAGAACCATAAACCTTATAAAAGGAAGATCTGATACCAATGAGCTGATACGTGACGAGTATATGATGGAAGTTGCTGTTGTTGCATAATTGAAAGAGTGGTTGCTTATGACCTCGAGGGCATTACACAAACAGAATTTCTTGGCTGAGAGCAGATGTAACAGGCAGCAGTTGCAAAAGAAACTGCACAAACCTTTCAGTTACCAGCAAGTTAGCAGAGCTGAGTCAGTGGCCATCAGCATTCTGTCTTGAAAAAAATTCTGTTGTAGTATCGAAGTATTCTTTGTCCGTCCTGTCAGAGCAGCGCAGAGATGATGCTATTGGGAAAAGTACTGGAAGAGGTAGGGTTTGGCAAAAACTATGATGGCAAAATCACAGTAAATTACTGGCACGTGAGGGAGGACCATTCGCTTTTGCCATCAGCAGTGTTTCTCAAGTTGTTGCCTCCCTGCCAAAATCCTGTTACTAACACACAGACAAACATGGACAGCGATTTCAGTCAGTACCTCTGTCATTTTCTAGTTCAAGTAGTTGCTGTAACTTTGTTGTTACTTGAGGATGAGATTGCAATGTGAAGTAGAGTTTACGTATGATGACGTGGCAGATGATTTGCCAGAAGGCCAAACAGATTGATCTTTCATAGAGTTTCCTCAGAAACTTCATTTCGTCTTTGTTCTGTTTCCAGTGGTTGCTCACAGGGAGTAAAGCAGTGGATGAATATCTTCCAGAGGAAATTGTGGAAGTAAAAAAGGTTATCAGCTGCAGCTGCTTGTCACTGCCCTCTTTCTGGAGATGACACTATCATGCACCAGCAATCTGCAGATTAAGCAGTACATGCAAATACTACATCTCGTGTCCTGGACAGAATCGGACAGAACAGTTTAAATGGTCAC
This sequence comes from Sagittarius serpentarius, assembly GCA_034782735.1. Taxonomy (NCBI): domain Eukaryota; kingdom Metazoa; phylum Chordata; class Aves; order Accipitriformes; family Sagittariidae; genus Sagittarius; species Sagittarius serpentarius. The sequence goes on along the minus strand of JAVKLA010000039.1, from coordinate 18,157,829 downwards.
TTTTTGCCTGAAATAAATTAGTGAGCTTTGAATTAGTGAGTGAAAACACACTAAAGTAGATCAAAAAGGAGAGTAACCTCCTTTTACTGATGTAGTTGAAGCCTTTATATAGTCAGTGGGCTCATTTGGCCAATCCTTACAACACCCACTTTGCCCAGCTCAGGATCCCAAAGTGAAATTACATCTTGCTTCTGTGAGTGGCTGCAGCGTATGTGATTGTGCTCATTTGAAGTCAAATACTCAGTTCACTTGAAATTGCCAGGATAAATGAATTATATCAGCTACATACAGAGTTTTATCGTGCATTGTTTTCTGATATATTCTCATAACAATTTGAAAGGATACTTTCCTTATTTGGTGTGATGCATTAAAATACGTTACATCTCAGGAATTCTAGTTCTCTTGTTGCCAATATGACCTTCATGTAAATCCAAATAAATCTTGCTACGTATAGCATAGATTAGTCCTTAAAGGATATGTAACTTCTCTTGTATCCAAAAGAAAAACTGGTAGCTCAGTTTTGCCTGAAGAATAGCTACCTCATGGGAGCTACATACCTTTTACATAAAATCCTAATGCTTTATCTTTATTAAGTAATAAATCACATAAATTTGATCACCTTAAGCCTGGAAGAACATTCCCAATTGAGAGCTCTAACAAGAAATGTTACAGAAAGAAAATAAAGAAAAGGCAAACTGGATGCAAGATTTTATCAAGATGCTGCTCCAGGATGTAAGGATGTCTAGACAGTATTTGTTGTGGCTTTATGATTGCCATTTTGGTAGTACTTGAGTGCCTTACTGACTGTAATGGAGGTGTCATTACTGTACTGTTTCACTTTGCAAAAATAAATGAAATATGTAAATAAGGTAACTTGAGCAAGAACTTCCGTATTTGCAGTTGTGTAAGCCGCTGAACATGTCTTCCAGTTGCTGGCTACTGTCCTTTTCCTTCCACTATGCTTTCTTCTGATAACTAGAACCTATTTGAATGAGTAAGTCTCTTTCTGTCCTCTTCTCTCTCTGCCCCCACCTGTCAAGATATTGTAAAGAGATCCAATGCATCTCCAAGAACCCTTGAACCTTGGCTTATCTGAGCTGTTTGGTTATATTGGAATATTGAAAGAATAAATTCATATTACCTCATAGATTAAAATATTTAGATGTACCTAACCTTCAATATTTTAAGTACTTTGTGTGTTATTTTATGACTTATCTTTATTTCTGAATTTATTTTTTCATAAACAATGAATATTAATTGTAAACTGGAAGGGGGGGGAGGTTCTGGTAGATGAATGGGCTGTGCTCGTAAGCTACTATGAATACAATTCTTTGTAATAAATATAAACTGAGATTATATATGCCCAGTAAGGGGAAGGGAGGCAGAAAGAAAGCTTTTTGTATTTGACCCAAACAGCAGTATCTAGGAAATTTATATTTGTGATTATGAAAAATAACATTTTCTTATTAAGCTGATACGATATGGAAACTGTAATTATTTTTTCACACTTCCTGTCATTATTGCAAATTTCTTATAATTGACCATTCTAAATTAGTATGTTTTCATGCATAGTAATAATTTCCAAATACTATCTCCTGAGTTACATACGATGTCTTGCACCTTATTTAAGAAAAAAAAAAGTCTAAGCGATTACATTTCTTATTGTTTGCATGCAACCTCTTTTTTAAGCTACTTCTGTTCAGAAAAAAACTATCTTTTAAAAAGTTGTTGTAAGAACCCACAAAAAAATAAAAGTTATTCTGTTCTTTTCCTTGATACAAACTTTACCCTCAGAATGCAGAATCCAAACTGTAGTGCCTCAGAAATTCTTTGGAAAAAAATAATGGCAAATGTTGCTATGGTTACAGAGCCATTCCCATTTGCTTTTCCTTTCTGCCTTAGTTATGAAAGTGGAAAAAGGAATTTTTATTCCAACAAATTGTATGATGCTTTGCAGGGGAGATTCATCTCCCCCTAAATACTTCTCAAGCAGTTTTTTAAACTAGAATATTTTGAGGTTTGTTCTTTTCTGAAGTTGTTTATCCGTGTTTCCTTAATAAAGTTGATTAAAAACACACGCAGTCTTAAAAAGCTGTAGTGAAATTGTGAGTTTCACTCACAGTTCAACTTGGATGAAGGATAGATTCAATTTCCATCCTTCCTCAGTCTAATACCGTTCAGGTATAAAATACTCAGGTTGCCCTGAGTTACCTTAGTTTATTGAGTTACCTTAGTCTCAAGAGTGACTGCCACTGATTTTTTTTTATTATTATTTTTTTTTTTAAGATTAAAGCACAAGATATTCTTAAGTGCACGTGGAACAGATAAAGTGGTGCTCTAGGATGCTCAGTTTTACCCTGCTAGGTCGCTGGGTTTTTTCGTTGTACTTTTGTGAGCAACTTCCAGTTTCTTCTTTTTCATAGAATCATAGAATGGCTTGGGTTGGAAGGGACCTTAAAGATCATCTAGTCCAACCCCCATGCCATGGCCCACCCACTCGATCAGGCTGCCCAGGGCCTCATCCAACCTCGCCTTGAATACCTCCAGGCATGGGGCATCCACAACCTCTCTGGGCAACCTGTTCCAGTGCCTCACCACCCTCTGAGTAAAGAATTTCCTCCTAACATCTAACCTAAATCTCCCCTTTTAGTTTAAAACCATTCCCCCTTGTCCTATCACTATCTGCCCGCGTAAAAAGTTGTTCCCCCTCCTATTTATGGGCTCCCTTTAAGTACTGGAAGGCTGCAGTGAGGTCTCCCTGGAGCCTTCTCTTCTCCAAACTGAACAAACCCAGTTGTCTCAACCTTTCTTCATGGGAGAGGTGCTCCAGTCCTCTGATCATCTTTGTGGCCCTCCTCTGGACCCGCTCCAACAGCTCCACATCCTTCTTGTGCTGGGGACCCCAGGCCTGCACGCAGTATTCCAGATGGGGCCTCATGAGGGCAGAGTAGAGGGGGACAATCGCCTCCCTCGCCCTGCTGGCGCATGTCAGGATGGCTGTTGTTAAGGTTTTCCGATACTTTTTTTAGTAACGTGTAGTTCTCACTAGCTTGTAACTTCGCCAAGCAGCTATGTGAATTTTTCCGTTCTGAATGGCTTTTGTAGGTTTTTATACTCACACGCACACAGATATACATTCTCTTTTAATGTTTTATTTTATTATTTCAGCCAAAGTAGTTGCAGCTATATCTGAGAGTTAACCTACGGAAGTAGAATAGTGCTGGGTTTTGGGGTTTATTTAGTTTGGATTTTATTTACCCTTCATTCTCTTGAGGCTTTGCTTTTTGAAAAACTTAGACGTTGGTGCAGAAACTTAATTTGATGGCCTTTAGCGCTACTACGCCTTTGCTGACCCTATGAAAACCTATCCACACTTTCTAAATCACAAGACTAAGAATTCCAGTTAATTCTTGGAATTGTTAATTGTAATTCTGTACATTGTTATTGTAGGCAAGCCCTTCACAACTTTTTTTGCCTGAGCAGACTGGATATTGTCTTGTTCTCAGACAGCATCTACATGTCCAGACTCTTAATGAACTACGTCTTCCGACTAACTGATCATGCACCAACTGCCAGAGGTTTGGAAAGTGAAAAGACTGGAAATATGCCATCCTGGAGTGCAACAGCTGCTTCATGATGGTTAGAGCTGGAAGGAAGTGTGCAGAGAAAGGGCTCTTGGTTAGAACTGGGAGCCTGTGTTCTTGGTAATCCCCTGCTGATGTCGTAGAAAAAAAATAATGGATTGAAATGAACACGGTAATAGGGCAGGATCTGTGTGTAAGGGATTTAAGCCTAAAAAAGCAACAGCTAGTATGACCTTGGTCTGTGAACATTAGTTTTAGAGCTGAACAGCAGAGAAGGACATGAAGCAGTGCCTGATGGAGATATAAAGCTTTCTTAGATTGCTTAGATTTTGTGGCATTTGCTGACACAACAGAAGTGGTGAGATAAGGCAATCTTTTGTGATGTGTAGACATAGCTTGAGACTTTTTAGCACCACAGGGAAAAAAAAAACTTCTTTTTGCGCTGGCAGTTGACTGGACTCTTGAGAAATGGGGTGGAATGCAGGAGAGTAACTGCAAAAATTTTAGAAATGGAAGTTAAAGGTTGAGAATTCAAGAGGACTGCAGATACGAAGGTGAGTAAAAAGGGCTGAGGGGGGTCTGAAGTTTCAGGAGGGGGAAGTGGGGGACCCGGGAGACTTTCAGACTGCAGTTGACAGAATAAAGATTAGGAAGGGCAGAATAAAGATCAGGAAAGAACACAGTAGAAAGAATCAAGTTTTGGAAATAGGAAAAAGAATTTATCCACATTATTTTCTGGAGTCTGGATTTAGAGCTGGACAATAGTAGACAAATTAGCTGCTAAAAGCGTCAGACTGCCAACGTCGCCCATGCAGGAGAGATGGTGACCTGTTTTACTGTTATGCTGCTGCTATGGAAAGAATTGGATTATTAGCATTCAATGTCTAGTTGTGTTTCTTCAGTGAGAGTCAAACTATAAGTTCCTTATACCTGTTCAAATTTTAAAGTAACCTGAGATGGGTTAATGTACAATAGAGTACTGATGATATTCACTGCCTAGGGTTTACACTGACTGAACCCTCAAAAGCACAGAAGTGGACATTGGAGGCTTGATAAGCAACCGTAGACCTAAATACTCTATTGAAAAACCCTTATGATATGCTTTAAAAAAAACCAAAACTTTCCCATTTTTGTCCAAACATATTACGGAGGATGCTTTAAGCAATAAATGTTTCTGATCCTTACCACATTACCAGGTGACTCTCTGTGAAAGAATTTTGACTCTGTGCAGCATCATAAACTAAGATTCCTATTTTGAAGATTCTAAGTAACTCAGGCGCTTAAATCTTCCTTGAAAGAAACAGTAACTTATGCAAGTTTAATTTTTGTATTTCTGTGAAATTTATCTTCAAATATTTGATTGAAGTTTTGAGAGATCTCTCTTGATTTCATGAGAAGTGAAACATTTAATTAAAATCGACTTAAAATCTAAATAAATACATGGAGAGTTGTTTCAGATAACTTAAACATGGGAAAGGGAAAGTTTTTTTATGTATTTGCATATTCTATCATTGGATATAAAAAGCAATTTTTCAAATAAATGCTAGTTCTTCTGAGTCTTCTGCCCATTTATCTGTAAAAAGATCAAACAGAGTATGCAATTTCCAGAAGTCTCTGACTTCCTAAGCTGCACTGAAAATATTTTAGTTCTGGCTGTCCAATGGAAGTTACTAGAAAATGTTCTGTGTTTTAATTGGTCTCTACTGGTTTCATGCTCAAAGGACAGTTTCTTTAAGATTAGCTAGCAAAACTCTTCTAAGAGAAATAGCAATCAATATCTGAGAGGGTTTTACTAAAGGAAAATGTTCTCTTCTTTGTCTAGCTCAGTTTGAAGTTTTATACATTTTTCAATGTTAGTCACTGAAATAATTTTTTAAATTATTAACACTGCTTTGTCTATAATTTTATTTCCTTTGTTGTTTTCTATAACTGACTTTAATATGGGATGAGTAACTGAGTGACTGAAATTTATATTAAAATCCTGTGCCATTTCGAAAAATAGAGTTCCCACCCACGGCAATGCCTGAACTACTCAGAATTTTAAGAGTAGTACTTGTGCCATTGTTGCTGTACATTCAGCGCATCTGCAGAGAGTTAAACAAATGTCGTGGTTTAACCCCAGTCAGCAACTCAGCACCACACAGCCACTCACTCACTCCCCCCGCACCCAGTGGGATGGGGGAGAGAATCGGGGGGAAAAAAAAAATAAAGTAAAGCTCGTGGGTTGAGATAAGAACAGTTTAATAGAACAGAAAGAAAGAAACTAACAATGACCCTAATAACAAGAAAAAATGACAATAATTATAAAAGGATTGGAATACACAAGACAAGTGATGCACAGTGCAATTGCTCACCACTTGCTGACCGACGCCCCAGCCCAGCACCTCCCCTCCCTCCACCTCCCCGGGCATGACGTCCCATGG